>WAAB01025151.1:221020-248163 GCA_013389865.1 Piaya cayana
AACTGAACACAGGATTCAAGGAGCGGTCTCACCAGTGCCGAGTACAGAGGGAGTATAACCTCCCTGGACCTGCTGGCCATGCCATTTATGATACAAGCCAAGTTGCCATTGGCCTTCTTGGCCACCTAGGCACGCTGCTAGCTCATGTTCAGTCGGCTGTCAACCAACACCCCCAGGGCTTTCTCCTCCGGGCAGCTTTCTAGACAGACTTCTCCTAGTCTGTAGCACTGCATAGGGTTGTTGTGCCCCAAGTGCAGGACCCGGCATTTGGTCTTGTTAAACCTCATGCCATTGGTCTCAGCCCAGCGGTCAAGTTTTTTTCAAAGTCTTTTTGTGTGAACCTATAAATGAGGCAATTTCTGGCAATGCTGCTTCACAGTAACCAGGGAGAGACCAATTTCATTATACAGGCATTATAAGGAACAGCTGAGAGTTCTGGAGTTGTTTAGCCTGGAGAAGAGGAGGCTGAGAGGAGACCTCATTACTCTCTACAACTACCTGAGGGGAGGTTGTAGCGAGGAGGGAGCTGGCCTCTTCTCCCAAGTGACAGGGCACAGGACAAGAGAGAATGGCCTCAAGCTCCGCCAGGGGAGATTTAGGCTGGACATTAGGATAAAAATTTTCATAGAAAGGGTCATTGGACATTGGAACAGACTACCCAGGGAGGTGGTTGATTCACCTTCCCTGGAGGTGTTTAAGGCACGGGTGGATGATGTGCTAAGGGGCATGGTTTAGTGTTTGATAGGAATGGTTGGACTCGATGATCCAGTGGGTCTCTTCCTGCCTGGTTATTCTATGATTTTATGATTATAAGCAAGTTAATTGTCTGAATATTTTGTTTGGTGAAAAAGTTACTTCCTGGGGAAATGATCTTCTGGTTCCTTCCAGCACTGATTATTTTTGTATACGTGTTGGTGAATTTTAATTATTTCTTTGTGTTTCTATTTTTAGATTATGAAATGAAAGGTGGCGTTTATATTGTTGGCAGGTTCAATCCCTCTCTTCTTTTAGTACTGTGTTTAAGTATTAGTGCTCTAGCTGATTTTATGCATGGTAAGTGAAAAAGGGTCAGTTTTCACCTTGTGAATCCTATGAACTTGTAACAGAAATATTGGTAAAAAGCTTTTTTTTAAATTTTTGAGCTTTAATTTGTTTTGGGCTTGTTTTATGAATGCTGAATCAAAGAAATTTAATGCAATTCCAGTTAACATTAAACTTGCATGTTAGCCAGAAGATACATATAAACTTGTAAATGCTGTACAGCTGTGTATCACTATACAAACTTCAGCAGTGTTGTTAATATTTAAAGAATGTTACTGTGGTGTTTCAATTTTAACATATGTTAGAAAAACACAGTGAATACTTTCAACCTTTGAATCCAGAAGCTGTGCTTATTGATACATATGCAGAATATGTGATCCAGAAATCAGTAGGACTGTGTTGTACTTATTGTGTATATCTTATAAAGATACACTGACAGAGATTCTGAGATTTGTATCACAGTTTTTCCATTTAAAAAATAAATTCAATAATATGACGTTCATATTAGTTTACCACCTAATTATTGCAGTTGCAGTGCTTGGGTGCTGCTGAACAAATACCATAAAATGGAAAGGAGGTTTCCTGGATTGTTAGGTTGAGTGCGTTGCAGTGCAGGGCAGCAGCACAGTGGAAGGGTCCACACAGTGTTCACTTTGTGATACCCTTTTCCTTAATGACAAGCACCTACAAAACTGAACAGTGTTAAGATGACCTTGGTAAGTCAAATGAAAATGTGATGTTACTTGGGGAGCTAATAGTGCCAAATTCTGCTAGAACAGAGGGCCTGTTGGAAGCAGCATTTAAAAGTGCTTGGTCTAGTGGTTCTTTCCTGCTCAAAATAAAATCAGGAATTTTTTTTTTAAAGAAATAAAAAATATCACAACACTACTACAGGAGTGGGAGAAATTTGGTGTCTTGATGCTTATGTCCTCTCCAGTCTGCTCCCATAGACCCGGTCAATGAGGAAATACGGTTGTTCATCAAATATATTCTTACCCTTGCCTTTGCATCTGTGTTTTTGCTATCAGGTTTGTTTCTGACTGGTTCTCTTATGCTGGGACAGAATCTGAGTGTTGCAGTATTAATGCCTTTCTTGAAAGCTTAATGTGAATTCATTTTGCCCTTCAGTGTTCTAATGGAAGAAGTACCATAAGAAGCCGCAAAGCTATTCACTGTTATCTCTGTAATTTTATAGGCCAATTGCAGTTGTGATATCTAATTCAACATATTTAAAAATATAGGAACCTGGTAGAAAGAATGGAATATGATTTATATTAAAAAATGGAGTGAAATGCCTGGAAAACTTGCTGAATCGGTATGTCCTGTTTACTTACCTGTGAAGTATCTGCTTTAAAAAAGACCAGCAAGAATGCAAACAAATGTATCAGGTGTCATTCATAATAACCGTACATGAGCATTGGATTTAACATTTAAGGAAACAGATTAAATTACATTAAATATTTAAGGAACTATATGGTGTTGGGACAAGGAAAAAAATGAATAAAACATGAGAAATAGGGTGACTGAAAAAAGTCAAACTAAATGCAGTGAATTACTGAAAATTAAAATGTAGCTTCTATGTATTATGAATGTTATCATGGTAAATAAAATACTCTTTGCAGAAATACTAAAAGGCACTACAGGTTCTGCTAAGAGTTGTGAAGTTTTCCATGGAAAGTAGGATTTAAAACTCTCTACAATACAGTAAGACTAAGAATTTTCATGGGTCACTATGGAACCCTTAAAATGAGTTTCCACCAAATGTTATTCTGTTTTAAACTGTTAATGTTTGTGAATTATTGGCAGCTGTGACCTAACAATTATGCTATCTTTCCTTATTTGTTTCCTGCCTGATGTAAAATCTTAGCAGTTATAGTATATCATTTGGCCTTTTCCACTGCTCTATATTTTTCATTTAAGTCAACAAGAAAAATATTTAAATTTGCATTACAGAATAATCCTGTAACACATAATTATGTTTGCTGATTGAATGTACAGAAAGTGACTAAGGAAAAACAGTTATTTTAAAATATCCTTCTAATATGAAAAATAAGCATTTACATTTTTTAAACATTATGTTAGTTGAGTACTGTTACTTGTAACATACTTGAGTATGCTATTTCAGCTAGATGTGTGACTGTAAATAAGTTAGTTTAAGACTGATTTGCTTTTATTGAATCACCAGGTTAGAAAAAGACCTCTTGGACCATTGAGGCAAACCATTCTTATCAAACACTAAACCATGTCCCTGAACACCTTGTCTACCTGTCTTTTAAACACCTCCAGGGATGGTGACTCAACCACCACTCTGGGCAGCCTGTTCCAGTGCCCCATGAACCTTTCCATGAAATTTTTTTTCCTGATATCCAATCTGAACCTCCCCTGGTGCATTCCCTCTTGTCCNTAAGATGCCATTGGCCTTCTTGGCCACCTGGGCACACTGCTGGCTCATGTTCAGTTGCTGTCAACCAACACCCCCAGGACCTTCTCCTCTGGGCAGCTTCCTAGTCACTCTTCCCCTATTCTGTAGCACTGTATAGGGTTGTTGTGCCCCAAGTGCATTTTGATATGGTCTCTGTGTGTGCATGTGTGTGTGTATAAAATGTACTTTATAAATGTATACATGCAGGGCAGCAAACGTGATAAATAGCATAGGGTATATGTACTTGTATGATTTTGGCAACTTCAGTTGCAGTGGTTAAGCCACTAGGCTTATTTTTCACATTCTAGACCTCAGAAGGGCTTCAAAAAGGTGCTAATTATAAAACAAGCCAAACCCCTGCTTGCTTTGCTAGGTATTTGAGAAATGGGTATGTTCTCATTCTTCAGAAGAGAAACTGTATAATTTAAAGTGCCTGAGCTGATGCAACATGTTGACAAAATAACTAAGAATGGAGGTTTTGGGCTACTCCGCTGTCCGAGGCTGGGCTTAGGTACTGGACATTGGTGGCCAGTACAGCTCCCTGCTCTGGCCCCAGGAACCCAGCCTTTCTGGACATTAATTGCACTACAGCAAGGATTACTTATTCTGGCTGCAGTAGTTTATTCCCAGTCACCATCTTTTTCCAGGGATTCTCCCTTACCCCTTCATTTTCAGTAAATTCAAAATTTTCATTCATGCAGTGGGAAGCAGGCTGTGGCTGCCAGAATAAGCTATGTTAGTTTTGTAACTGAAAAGACAAACAGGTTTGAATTAGGTAAAATTTATCACAATATTTCTGTACAGACATTTTAATCTTCTTTGTTTAGAGACTCAAAACCATTTGGTAAAATGTAAATGGTCTGATTATATCTGAATAAGAAGCTGGGGAGTTGCTGTCAAAATAAGTACCTCAGTCATAAAGTAGGTGCTTTCTTTTATTGAGACTTTGCTTGGGTCTACTTAATTAAGCTTTGCTTAAAATTATGAATGCTACATATTTGACTATAAGCAAATAAAAGGGTTCCACCACCCCTCTAGTGTTTTCATTTTCATTACAAACTTAATGGTTACACTGTTAGGTTTAATCTTACACTGGGAAGCTCTGTGCTTCTCAAGTTAGGCTTGAGAAGTTAGGCTTTTTGTTATTACACAAATTTATAATTGTTTTTCTACCTGGATTTTGAAAGGGGGAAAAATTGTAGGAACATTAGGTAGAACTAGGGAAGAATAATTTTAGAGTGACTGAAAAACATTAAAGAACCAATATCATTATTTTCATGACCAATGTGACATCTTACCCATTCAGGCATTGAAAGGCACTTTAAATGAAAACTCTCTGAATACACGCAAATATTTGTAGTTATAAGGTACTCATGATATTTGTATATTTAAATAGCTGGTGTTTTTAATGTATCAAGCTTTGGTCAGCAGTTAAAGATACAAGATCTGCTTCTGGTACCACTACTGACATTCTGTAAGACCTTCATAGGCCTTTGCTCCTGTTCCTTTTCCCATACTTTACAGTCTAATTCAAAGAATAATACTTTGTGACAAATGGTCAATCTTCAGCAGCCAAACTATGTCCAAAATAAAACCATCCCAGTCTTGACTGGAACTTCACTACCATGTGAAAAGACAAATCATTTTTAACTGTAGATTATTTCCTGAAGCTGATTTCAGGTTTAAGAGAGAAATTGACTGCATAGAAGTTGAACTTGAGAGTTACAGAATTGTAGGTAAGCTTTGAAGCCTACAGTGTCTGGCAGCACAATCACTTCAGATTTCAGATAATTAATTAATGTTCCTCTTTACTGCATTCTATGCCCATATACAGAAGCAACCCATACCACAGCCCAGGATGTTTAATGATGTTACAATAAAAGTGTCCTTGACTTGACTGGGCGTGCCTTCTAGGAGCTCAGCGGGGCTGGCGGCCTCACACTATGCTCTTTGCAGGAGCTCTTCTCAACGCTGCTCCAGTGCAAGCCCACATGCAGCTTCAAAAGAGCCATGAGCGCCCCATGGGAAATGGGTGGCAGCTGACTTGGGAATCTCCCTTCTTCCTGTATGGTGCCCTGTCTTCATTTTTCTAGTGCTGAACGTAAGTTAGACCATGAGTCTGTGTTGTGCTGGAGCCTGGTACAGGATGACCTTAACCTGGGAGCTGGGCACTCACTGTGCAGATGTGTGAGTGACAGTCCTGCCTTGTAAAGCACATAATTAAAAGTTATTTACTGTCTAGTCATGATTTTGCTGGTTTGCTGCCAGAAAAAAATATCCAGCATAAGACAAAATTAAAAGGAAGAGTGCTAAACATTGCATTGATGTGCTGGTGGTGGTGAAACAGTCTGTGCACGACTGCATATGGTAGCACCTAGATAGGCATTACATAGTTGTGTGGATGAAATCTGTATCTCAGATTCTAATGAGGCTGCAGTAAAGGAAGTCCATTTATTTAGAAGCTGCTGCTTAAAAATATGTTTGGAGAGGATAAACTGTGGTTTGTGCACATTTTTTAGGAGATGTTTTGGTTGCCAGAGCCTGCTTCTACTTTGGCCTTAGTTGCTTTAGACTCTTTCCTGAGGGCAGTTGTCAGTGCTTCTAAGAGGTGTGTGCTGTGTAGCGGGTCAAATGAGGAATGGTCCTCAAATTAGCCATGCCAAGTTTGTTTGGTTTTTTTACAGCATGGGTAATCAAAATGCTGGGTTCCAATCCTAATAACAAGCTAGTAATGTAACCTGTTTCCATCTGTCACTTCTGCGTTACCCTGGTATTTTGGGAAATGATCTCCTATGTTTTGATTGTGTGTTCTCTGCAGGGTAGCTAGCTCCCATTCCTAGCTGATGAAGCCACAGAGATGGATCCCTGTGGTTGCTTTCCCAGAAAAAAACACATGGCAACTTTTGTGTGTTTTAATCCAATGCTCTGTCATTATCTACCCAGGAAGATTGCAGGAGTGTTTACTTTCTTGTTACAGCTCTAGTAATTTTCATAGGCTTCAAAATAATTTTTTTTTTTTGTAAGGACCAAATATTTACTCTGATAACTGCTTCTTTCAGTATCTTAGTTCTGGGGGTGTTAGTCTTCACTTTTGACTGCAGAAGACAATGCAGAATAGTTATTTCCCTGTGTTACCAACCTAATTTCAGAATTCCCAGTGGGAGGATTCCAGTGGGAATTCTCTTCTGCATGATATCAAGCTAGTTCTTCCTTCAGTTGGTCTCTAAACTTCCTTTCTGACATTGCTGGAAAGACTTTGGGTTCATTTCCATCAGGAACTTGGGTAACACACTTTCGTTGGTTGTTCTTTTCACCAGGTTAGAAATTTATTTTTAGAGACGCAGATCTGACCTAAAGGCAAAATATAGAAATCAGTAGAGCTCAAAATTGGCTTTGCTGCTTTTATGAGTTGTCTGCAAGTCCCATGGTGCCTGCGTAATGCTGGTCTGCAGGGAGTCAGAACACCAGGTCTGATGGACTCATTGCTACCCTGCAAGAGGCTGCTTGTGAGGACAGAATGGTGTCACGGGGGAGAGCTACAAGAGGACAGCACGCATTGCGAGCATAGAACCCACATATTCCACACCTTGAATGTGTGAGTTGGGTGCTTAACTAGTGGATGTCTTACACCAGGATGGCCTGTCCTTTGGAGGTACGTGGGCTGCATCTGGGTTTTGGTAGTGCCCGCTCTGCCTTGCCACCTGACACCTCCCCAGCACCAGTGACTGCTCCTGTTTGCTGGGTGTCAACAGGATGCTGGGACAAGCCAACACATGCCCTGCACTGCCTGAGGCTGATGCCAGCTCTTAGCAGCACAGTGCTCTGTGGCTGGAAGGTGATTACATTTTTGGCAGAAATAGAATAGTTAAGATTAATTTGGAACCCAAGCCATTATTAATAGTGTTGCAGTGAAAAAGTATTTGCAGGAAAAGTGGTACTTTCAAAGTTATCACAGCACAAAATGGAGGGGGAACCAGTGGGTTTACTGAGCAGCTCTCAGACCTCAGACTTTTTTTTTTTAATTGGTTTTGAATATCCTAAGTAGGTCAGAGCATATTTCAAACATTTCATAAAATACTAGATCTCTTAAAGCCTGATTATGAGAGGTTACTAAATGCTTGCTTTCAATGTTTCTGCCTTCTTGCAATGTGTCATTTTTTCAGTTTGTGTTCTTTGTATCTTAATATTGCTTTGTTGCTTGTAGAACAGACTGCAAATAATTTTTATTATATCCTTTAACAAAATCTAAATAGCTCAGAGGTTTTCTGTTTGCTTTGTGTTTTTTTGATGCAATGACTTCTAGTACTTGGCATCATTTTATTACGGAGTGAAACTTTATATTGTTTCCTCATGTCTGTTTTGTAATACTTTGTGTCTTTTAAAAATGTTCATTAAATGTAATGACTTTGCTTTACTTACTCCCTATACTGGACTGCTGAGACTCATGTAATATTTTCCTTTTTTGCTTATGAGTTCTGTTTTATGGTATCTTCGTAGAGCATCCTGATACATGCAATTATTTTAGTCTTTTAATCACTTGTTTAGGTTTTCTTTTAGCTGACTTCCCTGTTTTTATGTAATTCCTCTCTTTAGCTAGTGAAACAGGAACAGGCTTTGCATATGGGGATAGGCATTTTCTTCAGTGCTGTGTTGAACAGCAAGTACTGCAGGTGGACAGGAAGACCTGGGCTTGCTGAGGGAAGTGACAATCAGCTGTGCAAAGGGGAACTCCGGGGTCATAAGGAGGAGGAAGTGGCAGGAAATAGGCAGTAGAAAATACCAGGTTCAAACTATCTAGAAAAATACAAGGTATTTGAACCCTTGTGAGGAAAGGAGAGAGAAACAGAAAGAAGAGAAATCAAAAGGAGAATTGGAGAAGGAATAGTTGGTAAAGACACTATGCCTATTACAGTGTGGATGGATGTTATATATGAGTAATAGGGCTGTGTTAGCCTCACCTCTGTGACTGGGAAGATCATGGAACAGATCCTCCTAGAAGCTATGCTAAAGCACACGCAGGATGGGGAGGTGATTAGTGGCAGCCAGCATGGCTTCACCAAGGGCAAGTCCTGTCTAACTTAGTGGCTTTCTATGATGGGTTGACTACAGCAGTGGACATGGGAAAACCAACAAATGGAAACTGGAATACTGTGAAGCCTTTGACGTGGTCCCCCCCAACATCCTTCTCTCTAAATTGGGGGGATATGGATTTGATGCGTGGACTGTTTGGTGGATAAGAAATCGGTTGGATGGTCATATTTAGAGAGTAGTGGTCAATGGCTTTATGTCCAGATGGAGATCTGTGACAAGTGGTGATCCTCAGGGGTCCATGCTGTTTAATATCCTCATCAATGATATTGACAGCAAGATTGAGTGCACCCTCAGGAAGTTTGCAGATGGCACCAAGCTGAGTGGTGCAGTTGCCACACCAGAAGGATGGGATGTCATCCAGAGGGACCTGGACAAGCTGGAGAAGTGGGCCTGTGATAATCTCATGAGGTTCAACAAAGCCAAGTGCAAGGTCCTACACCTGGATTAGGGCAATCCACAGTTTCAGTACAGGATGGGGGATGATGTGACTGAAAGCAGCCCTGTGGAGAAGGACTTGGGGAGCTGATTGATGAGAAGCTCAACATAGGCTGGCAATGTGTGCTCACAGCCCAGAAGGCCAACCATATCCTAGGCAATATCAACAGAATTGGAGCCAGCAGGTCAAGGGAGGTGATTCTTTCCATTTTCTCTGCCCTCATGAGACCTCATCTGAAGAATTCTGTCTAGTTCTGGAATCCTCAACATAAGAAGGATATGGAACTGTTGTGAACGGGTTCAGAGGAAGGCTGTGAAGAAGATCAAAGGGCTCAAGCACCTCCCATATGAGGACAGGTTGAGAGAGTTGAGATTGTTCAGCCTGGAGCAGAGAAGGCTCTGAGGAGACCTTATAGAAGCCTTCCAGTACCAGAAGGATACATACAAGAAAGCTGGGAGGAACTTTTTACAAAGGTATGTAGTGATAAGCCTAGGGGGAATGGCTGTAAATTGGAGAGGGGTAGATTTAGACCAGAAATAAGAAGGAAATTCTTCCCAATGAGGGTGGTGAGGCACTGGCACAGGTTGCCCAAGGAAGCTGTGGATGCCTCATCCCTGGAGGTGTTCAGGGCCAGGTTGGGTAAGGGCCTTGAGCAGTCTGATCTAATGGAAGGTATCCCTGCTCAGGGCATGGGGTCTGGAACTAGATGATATTTAAGGTCCCTTACAACTCAAATCGTTCTATGATTCTATGATTCTGTGTTCAGACGTCCTTGTTGATATAGAATCAGTTCAATGCAAATAGTGTCCTCCATAGTAGCTGTTCCTAGTCTAAGCTTTACATAGTATGTCTGCACACAATATTATTTGGGTTTGTCATGAAGGAACGAACAAGAACTATTTGCATGGCCCAGGATAGTAAACGGATAATTAACTTGAATTCTTATCTCTGCATGAAATCTATTGCTCTGACTCTAGAGTTGTAGGAATTCAAAGTCCTCTGGTTGTCTGAAAGTCCCCATCAGAAAAAAAAAATGCGTATGAGTAACATATATACTTCAATAATATTTATACAGCTGTAAGAGTTTTACTTTACTTAAAAATTTCAGCAACTGCATATAATCCAGAGATATTTCCATCAGCCTTTTGAAAAACAAATTTAACGTTACAAGTGAAAGTCCAACAACCTTACATGAAAGCCCATGCATATAACACACGTTTTATTGTGAACTGATAAATCTAAACACCCATTCCTAGTTTCTACCTTTTTTTTTTCTTTCTGAAGATTATTTACTTTGCTGCCTTAAAACTGATATGGTAAGCAACTCAATAGCATCAGTGTGTATTCCAGGAAGATAGGATAGACATGTATTGTAGCTGCAGATGTTATGAAAGTTTGACAAAAGATGTCTGATAACCTCTGTAGTGTTCAATGTCATAGAGCAAAAATTTCTCACATGCTGTAGGAACTTGGTTTTAACTTGAGAGTCATAAAACAGAGGCTGTAAAACAAGTCTGTGAAATATAGTAGGAGAGTATTAGTTGTTTTCAACTGACAATTCATTTTGTAGGTACTGAAGTAGACACTGCTGTGTACCAGTTCATTCCTGAGGGAGAGAAAGTGTATGGTCAGCATAGTCTAATGTCTTTTTATGAGGAAAGATTTTTATTCCATTAGTACAGTAGGTTGTTGAAATAATAAAGTATGTACTCTTCACCTCTTATTTTCATTTCCTGATGTATGATAGCTTGAACTGCTGTTGAGTAAAATTTGCAGCAAATGTTCTTCCTTGTGCTCATTTGATATAGTTCACACTCCATTAACGTCTTGATAGAGAGAAAGATATTACTGTGTAACTTTTTATTTTCCTGTACCTCCGAGATGACTTTGGGACACCATACTGTGACTGCAGATGACTGCAGAACATCACACAGGGCTTAGGTCATGTCAGTGCAGTGGGATGGATTCTGCAGTGCTACTTTCAGACTCCTAATAAACTTCATCATCATATTCTGAATTGTTTTGTTTAATTTTTTAATTGTTAGTTTATAGTTGAAGTTATCCCATTGTGCACACTTATTAGAGCACTCACACTGTGAAAGCCACTTTGGTTCTTGTAATTACTTTAGCTATGTAAGTCTGCAGGCCCTCTCTTTAAGGAAAATTATTTCACATTGTTAAAAAACCAACCCAACAAAACCCAGAAAAAATCACCTGTCCATGACATTGCAGTAGAAAGGTGTTTTCTGTAAAAATTATTTATTTTGTCTGTTTCAGGTTGTTTCAGGCAATTAAATATTCTTTATATTTCATCTTAAGCTTTTTTTCATGTTTATCGTTAGTCATTTCTTCAGTCACAGATTATATGAAGGTAATGTTTGTATTTGAAAAATTGTCTCTTCTGCAGGTAGGACAAAACTAGACTCAGCAAGTCACCTGATGGAGAGGAGATACTGAATAGAATACAAAATTAGTTTGAATACAAACAATATTTAAAGAGGTAAAGATCTAAAGACAGATACTAAAAGAGCTGTCTGAGTTGGGAAGATAAGATAGCAAGGATCACTTTAATGAGCATTGAATTAAAGTGCCTATACTTAGCACCAAGAAATGCTGAATGCTTTTCATTCTTAACTGGAATTAAAATAGAAAGTCCTTTGTTCTTCTGACAGGGTTAAGTTTAGCAATCCAAATACATGGCCTGTCAGAAACAATAAGTATTTGCAGATTCCTTTGAGGTCACTGGAAGTTGAGTGTCAAGCAACCTTTTAAATCTACCCTGAGTGTCTGTGACAGGGAGCATGCGCCTTGGGGCTGGCGACGTAAGGAAAGGGTTAATTAGCCAACTCTCTGTGAAGGGGCCCCGGGCAGCTTATTGTTGTCAGAGGATCTGTAGGGGTCTTTGGTAGGATCTGTGGGTGTCTGTGACTCTTTCCAGTCTCTGTTAAGTGAAACAGAGGAAAAGGGAGTAAAATGAAGCTGGAAGGAGCCTGGCTGCTACTGGGAAGGCTGAGATCAAGCAAATACAGTGATAGGGGTGCCCACATTTGGAAGATCTTCTTGTTTAACTTAGTCTTTAAACGGGCATCACTCTGTTATGATAAGAAGGGTCATAGTATCTTCAGTAATGTGTTCTACCACATCACATTGGCCAACAGCCTATATTTTATTCTTTTGATTTCTTTGTGATCTTTAAGACCAGCTCTCAGAGACTGCTGCTTCCATGATCCTCTGCTAGTTTGTCCTGTGTTTTTAACTGAGTGTAAGTCACAGAGGCCACAGACCAGTGCCAAGCTGGTCTCCTTACCATCTGCTTGACCCCAAAACTATCCATAGAAATTGTTTATTATCTGCAAAACAAACCACAGAAACAGGCAAACCCCTTTCTGAGGTACCTGTGCTATTGTAATGTTTAAGTGTGGGTAATAAACAGATTTCATCCCCAAAGTGTGTCTTCTGATCATAGCTCAGCAGTAACAACATTAACGGTAAGAGCTGCTGCTTTCCAAGAGGAATAAGGAGAGGGGAAATGAGACTAAGTTATTTTTTGTTTTACTAAGTAATGCTTTAATTTAAATTGTTCTTAAATTTATTTTCTAGGATTTGTATTTTGGATTCCTAATATTATTTTACAAGGAGCTACTCTTAATCAGATTTGAGAGTCCTGGAAATCATATACCAGTCTTTTCAGTAGACAAAACATGAGGTAGTTTTTGCTTGTGATTTAAGCTGGATTTTCAGTTGATATATTTGAAGACTGACCTGAGTCAACCCTGGAGGGAATGAGTCAAAGGGTTCTGATGTAGGCTTTGGATCAGGTTGTGCTCAGCATCTTCTGATTATTTAAATCTGGAGGCTAAGAAGCCTCAGTTCATGCTAGCAGCCATTTGAAGGAGAACTGAGACTGTCTCAATGTCTCATAGGGCACCGTACCCTTTGCCTCGCTGTTTTCTTGGCGTCTTTGTAAGTCTTCCCATTGTGAAGCACTGCAGAGGGGACAAAATCCACATCCATTTTGCTGTTTGTGTTTCAGTTTCTGTTCAGTTCAGAAAATGCTGAGATTTTGCAAACTCACGGTGTCTTGACTCGCATCAGTTTTTCATCCTTATTCTTTACAAACCAGCCAAACTAATTGAGGAGGTGTCCCAGCTTCTTACTCTTGTGATGTGGAAGCAAGGACATGTCGATGTACAATGTATGCTTGAACCATTGTTGAGAGGGGTTTCCTAAGCAATATGTCATCAACTTATTCATAAGACTTGGGATAACAGCTTAGAACACACTCAACGTCACTTTAAAGGCTTTGGAGGCTGGGAAGAAATCCTTTGTGTGACTTCAGGGTTGTGATTGTGCTGTTAGATGAGAATTCGGTTTCATCTTGGACTGAAGGTGAGTTGCAATTTTTGTTAACAAACAGAACATCATGAGAAACTTCTGAAGAAGATAATGGGCTGTGTAGACACCCTTAACTGATTCATGACTTCTTTGTCATTATCTAAGATTTCTGTGTGCTCCATAGGGATAGGTAAGAAATAGCAAGTGATGTCTTGATTTTTTAAAAGAAGCTTTCTGAGAGATCAGGAGATGTGGCAGACCACCACTTAAGGCTGACAGCATCAAGTAAAACTTAGTACTTGTCATGCCCAATTTCATTCCATATATGGAATGATACATTTGCTTTCCTATCTCTGGAAATTTTCCTCTTTCATTATTTATCCATGAGGAAAAGTAAACTCATTGGCACTCTTTGACAGCCTCCTGGTGTTCTAACACTTGTGTCTAACTTACAGTTCATATTTTCTTTGTGATTTAAAATGTTTCACATAGCATCTGCTTTCTTGCTATCCTTTTTTTCTGCCTGTCTGCTGTACAAAAAATTATTCCACTGGTGTGATCTTTTAGGAAGCTTCGGTCTCTGAAGTCTTTAAATTGTTTAGTAAATAAAAAGCATTGAATTATATTTGGATGAAAACTCCTTTTGCTCTTATTTTTGTGTAGTACATACATTGCATTTTGACTCCTGGAATTTCTGAAATATAATAAATATGGTACTATCTAGAAGTGATAGGTATCAAGCAAGCAGCCTCAAAATAAACAGTGCATTTTCTGGCACTGCAGGTTTTAGCCCATGCTAATGAAATAAGTGCTGTCCTGGGGAGGTGGTCTCTTTTTCCATGACAATCTTTACTACTTCTGTCTTTTGGAACACCTCAAAAAAAGTAGCACTTTTTTTTTGTTGCATTATCTCAAAAAATTTCACTTGCTTGAAAATCCTTGCCTGTTCTCGAAGTTGGCAGGCTCTTAATTGGGTGTATCTGGCTGTATCCTGGTTTTAGTAGTGACATTGTGTTTTGATTCATCTATCTGCCACCACAACACCATAGACCAGGTCCCCATGCAAGCAGTGTAGTCAGTGGGAATGATGAGCTGATAGCATACGGTCCATCCCATTTTTGTCAGAGGACTAGAGTCAAAGTTGCACTAGTTTGGCTCAAACTAAACATCACCTGTTTCTCCAACCTTCCCATATGGCATTTATTGTGAGAAAGGGTTTAAACGACCATCTATATAAGATGTTGCTGAGCAGCCACGTGGAGTATGTCAAATCACTAGGAAAATGACCATTTTTCATAAGATTAATAATACTGAAAAAGGAAGTGCAGTCTTTGTGATTGAAGACAGCTGTTTAGTAGAGAAACATAATCCTGGGGACAGCTTATCGGAGCTGAGTCTTGCATCAGTTTGTCAGCATGGCCTCTATAGCAGTTCATTATGGAACAGTGGTAATATTCTTGCCAAAGCTGTGATGCTAAACTTGCAAAGCATTTTTTTGTCAACGTTATTCCTAGTGATCTGGTAAAGAAGGAAAGGGTGAAACTGAAGAATCAAGAAGTGTTTGGACACACTAGGTGTCTAGTCTCCTGCTGCCCTGATGGTACAGAACGCAGTCTGCAAACTTATGGCAGGACCCTCATGCCCTTCTCTCTGTCCTGGTCTTGTGAGGAGCCCTTGTGGTAGGGCAAGGAAAAGAATTTAGAGTTTTGAAATTGTTTCATACCAGAAGAAAACGCATGCTTTAGTTCCAAACTCGAGGTAATTGATCTGGCTCATCAGTTTACTTGCAAGTACAGCGTTCTGTATTTTATCAAGGTGACTGGTGAGTATGCATTTCAGGCAAAGATCCAGCAGTTCTCTTCTATCTGTCTGTTATTTAGTGACACCTGAAGAACAGAATAAAAATCCCACAGGCACATACGCTTTGTGCAATGTTCTGACTAAAACACAACAAACTGAATCCAAATTCTCTGGCAAACATGCAAATGCGTTTGTTGGACAGGAACAAATGATGTGAATTAATACAATGTTCATCATAATATTTTTATGTTACCTTTATTGTATGTTTGCCTTCTAGTCTTGGATGAACTTCAGTTTGCTGCAGTTTAACTGTCTGGAGAAAGACTGCTGTCTGTGTAAAGAAAGCATATATGGCTTGTGGCACTCAGTGAAACAAAGAACTTTGAAATCACAGTGTATTTATTGATTGTTTAAGGTTGACTTAGGGAACAGACCCAGGTTGTATCTAATTTGATGAAACTGTGGGCAATGGAGAAAACAGGGACCCATTGCTGAGTAGTCCTTCAGCTTCCCTTTTGTTAGGTCTAGTGCTTATGTGGATTCACGGTAAACAGTTAAACCAGCCTGGCAGGTGGGAAGGTGGTCAATAAGAGAGGGATTTAATGTTTTATGGCTTGCTTTGAAGGTTAGATGCAAGGTCTGGGTCTGTCTTGGAGGAAGGAGAAAAGCAGATATTTTCAGCAGTCAGCATTTGCATTATGAGGTACTCATAATGTGAAACTTCACATTTACAAATGCAACAACATACTAATTTGTATACCAATTTGTCATTCAAATGTTATTCTGTGAGTTAGGAGACTATAACCATCCTTCCTGCCTCAGTGCACCCCACTTCTGGCATGTGGTTGCTCAAACACATTTCGTGGTTGTGGTTGGTTCCAAGGTAGGGAATTTCATAATACATGTTATACTTTTGGTTTAATTTGTGAAAGAATAAGCTCTATTTGTTGTTGATTAATTTTTTTCTTCTTTTTTTGGTAAAGTTTTAGTGGTTATAATATCTGACCACATTTTTAATAATGCCATATATATATACCAACATAGATATGCAGGCATTGAAACCTTCTCAACAAGGCATTTGTAAAACTTGCACAGTCTAACCACTGAACATACAAAAGTTCAAAGTCTGTACTTCCGCGCTGCTGACACAATAAGACTACCTCTTGAATAAATTCTATAGAGAACTACTATTTTTTTAAAAAAAGGTTTTGGATTTTTCTTATGGAAAAAATATGATCCACATAGCACAGAAACTGTAGCCAATCGACTATGTTTGAGTTCCGTTTAAGTAAAATGTGCCGATTTTCTAAAAGGCTACTGTTTTGTGAGTTCTGGGTGATAGCTGTTTCTTTCTAAATAGCAATTTTTTTTCACACTTACGCATAAAACAAGGAAGTCAGGACAGTCAAGATCACATCATCAGCTTCAAAATCTAGCTCATCCACTGATAATGCCAAAGCTGCAAACACATAAAACTGCTTGTCACCTGGTGTCTAATCCTGGTCTAGGAGAAGTTGTATAATACAATTCTTTCCTCTAATAGTAAAATTTTCATTTTAAAATCTTTTTGAAATTACTTTAATTTTCAATGCATTTAAATTAGTCCATAAATAATGGAAGACATGTTTTTAGGAAAATAAAAATACTGTCATGTAAAATTAGTTCAAGTACACCCTTATTTTATGTATGGTTTATAAATTTTTTGTATTTTTTGTAAACTATGATTAAGTCAATTGGAATATGCATAAGACCATCATTTAACACAGACAGGAGTTTACACCAGGTGCTGGACCAAAGAAGAAAACAAAATATCTCAAATTAATAGAGCTAAAATGTATACCAAGTAGTTTGTTCTCTTCATAAGATGATATATGCTTTTTTCCTCAGTACTTAAAATTTACTTGCTCTTTGCCTGCTGACATGTTTAAGTTTACACTCTAGGTGTGAATTGTCTCTGAAAATATATAATGCTGTGTAAAGAGCTTGGCCTGGGCAGCACTCATCTTTCCTACCACTTTTGTGCTTATTATTGTGGTAGCTCCATTAAAGACTGATTCTTTAGTTTAGTTTAAATGAAAACATTTCATAGTTGTAACTGAGTCAAATGTCTGAATGAAAAAGTGGTTTGTCTATATGTTTCTGCTTACCTATTTCAGAAGTTTTTGTTCCAGTGGAATTTTTGTCCTACCAAAATCAATAGTAAAAGTGTGCACAAGCTTTTTCTGGGGGAAAAAAAAGTCTTTCCCTGGCCTGATTTTTTATTGTCTCAACCATTTTTCTTGTCTCCTATGGTAATGATAGATAGATATGTTTTTACTCATTTTGTTAAGTTCCATAGCCAGGCATTTGTGCCTAACCAGCTCTACTATCTGTGGCAGAATGACTGGATTTGGAGATGAGGGCATAGCTGTCAACACCATTTGTCTTAATGTTAAATGGTCGTTCTTTATTGTTTCCCACAGTATTTCTGTGTTCAAGTTGGGCCATGGTTGGGGTGGGCAAAGCGCTGGTGGAAAGTTGAGGGTGGTGGTCAGTGCTGTGCCCTGCCTGGAGGCTGGTGGCAGGATGGTCTTGCTGGGGCTCATGTGGGACCTGTCATATTTAACCTGTCTATTAGGACATAGAGGAGGTGATGCAGGGCACCCTCATTGAGTTTGGAAGGGACGCTCAGCTCAGGGGACTTTAGGGGCAGGGCTGCCATCCAGAGGGACCAGAAGAGACTGGAGGGATGGCTCAAGAGGGATCTCATGAGACTTGGCAGTGGCAAACACTACGTCCTGCCTCTTGGAAAGAAGACCCCATTGCAGAGGCTTAGTTGCTTATGGCAGTGAGGGACAGCAGTGCCCCAGGCCCCATGGACAGGGGCTTGGCCAGGAGATCAAGGGTAGGAATCAACCCCCTCTGTTTGGCACTCATTAAAACTCATCTAGATAGAGGTCAGCTGCATGTTGGGAGTGCAGGCATTCCTGAATAATCTCTGCATGTCTTTCACACTTCACTGTCCCTTTTTTCAAGAGTCTCACTATGTTATCTTTAAAGTTACTGCAAAGCTTTAAAGTGTGCAGAGAGTCAATTTAAATGAAGAGGCATGGAGTATTTTCTTATCAGTGATTGATGTGTTGCTGTGATAGAGCAATGGCATAACTGGCTAAACACAAATAACTTCTACAGCACCATCTGACAAGGGACACTGCCGACATTGGTACCATCAAAGACTTGATGCTGCTTTTTACTGAGCTTGAAGTTAATAAAAATTTGATGAGTTGTAATTAAGGACTGAAGGAATTGAAGATTCTTTATCAAACTTCCCAAATTCTGCTTGGTGAATAACAGTAACTGATAAACGTAAACATTGATTTTTTTTTTCCTTAGCCTAATTGTTATTCTGTGAATGGAATGGGCATTTTACCCCTAAATTAATATAAGATCACTTTTGAGGGTTTAATTAACTGTTCTTTGAATTCTTCATTTGTCTAAAATTAAACTTCTGTGACAATTATGCAACTTAAAAAACATTCCTCCTACGTAACATGAACTACAGAGGCATACTTTAACTTGGCAGCCTACTATTACCTTGCAAATGGAAAGACTTATGGCTGGAAAAAGCCAGCTGCACCTGTTGTTTTCACTGAACAAATCACCCTGAAATTCCCCATCGCTCCAGTCTGCCGCTCTGTCATTTGATTTGCCAGGGAAGATTTTTTTCTCATCAATAGTGTATATTTTTAAAAAAGTGAGTAAAACCACACAGTTCCCTCAAGTCTGACTGGTATATTTATGATTTTAATAGGGTATTATGTGGACCATTGGTAACATAATGCATTTTGATTCATGAGTAATGTTAGTTATAAAGAAAAGTGTCCTAAACAAGGTTTCAGAGTGGGTTTTTTCCACCTCTCACAGAACCAGAGTGAGATTTGTGCTTTGCAGATTGCATGGATCCACTAGCACTGTGTTGAAATTTGACCTTGTTTTTTCATAGTAACCAAAATAAAAAGATTGTCCAATTATAAACTTTCCAGAAGTAATGTATAGTAATCACAGCTGTGGGCAAGGCAGCTTTATGGGATCATATTTGTATGTCACCTGAGCATAGTTTTAAGTTAATTTTGGGCTGATCTGGAGGTTGTTCAGGGTTGCGCTCCACTGGGGATGGAGAGGTGAAGGGGACCTCATCCCTAATGCTCTGTCAGGTATTTGGAAAGGGGAGTGGGTCAAAGATGCTCTCCCAGGAAAAGCTGCAGAGCAGCTCCCTGCAGTTATGTGAGTAGGCAATGGTTATCTCTCACGTTTCCACACAGCACATTTCTGTAACAACTTATCATCATAAACTCTCTCCTACTTTGAAAATATGCCTAATGTGGTACAGCCATGACAACTGGCAGCATTTCTCCCTTTTTCTTTTATTCTAATTTTGCCCTCTGATTGCTTCTTTCCCCTCTTCTCTGCTCCAAATTGCCTTTGGGCAGAAGAGACCTCTCTCTGTGGGTGCCTGCCAGGCTTCCTTGCTGTCACTGCACAGATGCACCTGATGGGCAATTATCACCCCACAAACTGCAAGCCTTTCTTTTTGACAGCTTCATAGTGTGCACACTTGATGCTCAGTAGAATAAATGGAAATAGCAACACAAGGAGTATCTCTTAACTGTAGAGTCTGGTGGCTGATATAGAGATGAGACCAAGGAAGATGTATAATGTAGCAGCTACCGTGAAGTAATTTAAATATGCCATAGTGCACTTTGAAAGTAGAGGATTAAATTCTGAATCTAGACCAGACTCTTGTTACCTTGTTAGGTTCTACCAAATTAAAATTAGTTGTGCAATCACGTTTGAGTATAGAATCCTAAACTCATGGGATCACTAGAATGAAATTAGCATTACTAAGGGCTAAAGGACTGTGATCTTATTAGCTGCAGAAAGACAAACAGAGGTAGTTGTTGCTAGTGAAAAAAAGATGGCTAATTTGTTTGTACTGGAGGAAATTGTGGGTAAGCTTGGGAAGAAAAGTTCAAGCAGAAAATTGTCCAAACCATTGCTAATTAAAAAGTATTTTTATTTTTTTTCCCTGTTGAATAATATTGCTCTTCAAAAGCATTAAGATAGGTGTCATACTACTTGGCATGTGTCTGAGAATGGGATTATTTTATACAGTTGAAGATAATGGCATATGTGAAAATACATTAATTAGGTTCTCATCTTTAGGCCTGGAGGAGTTGCTTGCTTGAAGCTAGCTTTGTTGTCACTGCCTCCATTTTTACTATGTTTTATGGCTATTAGTATTGCAGAGTTGTTACATGTAAAGGAGAAAACAGTAGTTTTCTTTGGATTAATATGTTGTCTGGGAGCTATTTGAATTCCCAGTTCCACAACTTAATGTTGATAGGGGAGTAAAGAATTTACAAACTGGTCTTTAAAGGACAACTAAGGTGGAAAAGATCAATTTAATTCTAATGTTAAATAAGGAAGTTATTCAGATTCTATTCTTCCCCCTCAAAGGAGTCTTTATTGAAGTGAATAATCTGATTTTCTTGACCCAAGTCACTCCAAACTTCCCCCCATAAAGACTTTTTTACTGGAAGGCATTTTAAGGACTTTTAAAAGGAGGGATATCATGAAGAGTTGCTCTCAGAATTTATGACATTAATTTTTAATAGCTTCTGAATTATTCTGTTTATTTTATGTTTCATATAATAACATAGTAAGTTTGATGGTTGTATTTCAGTGCAGAGAATTCAGGTCAGTCTTGCTGAAGCCTCCCTGGTAAGAGACTGGTGCCTGTTAGTAGCAGAAGAGGGCTTACTAGAGGGGGGTTACTGTTCTTCCTGATGTTCTTTTTGTGTATTTTCTTTCTGTCTCTTGATTAGCATCTGTTTCCAAGTACATGTGTCTGTCTGATCTTTAGGTAGCAGTCCTTACAGCATCGTTTTTATTTTAACCCTCTAAGATTGATGAAGAACATACTGAAGTTAAATTTTTTATTAACTCATCAGCACAAATGAAACAACTTTGAACTAAAACTGTATATTTTTAGCTCTTTCAGTCGTTATGGCCAACCAATATAGCATTAAGAACAGCATTAAGAACAGAATGCTGTTTAGAGCATAAGTGTGCTCTTTGGGAAACAGAATATGTATTCAAAACATCATGTTACTGGTTTCCTGAATGGTGGTTCTAGGTAGAAATGCTAGTAGTGCAGTGTTGTCTTTACATTAACTTGTGTTAACCTGCCTTCACAAATGGCCATTCAGTTTGCTTTCATATGGGATTTTATGTTTATGTATTGCACTTGGCATGGTCTCAATTTGGTTTTCAACACAGAAGATAACTTGAGGTTGTTAATAATGTAATTCATAGACACTTATGTTTTAGTAGTATGTTTACTGGTTCTTTTCAAGGCTTTTCTTGGCTGGAAAGACTACTACTTAAGATTTCCTTACTTCATTGCCATCAACTATTGTCTGTTGTTTGAGCACTGTATTGGATTTTCCCTTTATGTTCCTGATGAGCAGTACCCAACGATGGAGGCTGGAGGAACTGTCAGGGTAACCTGGATGCCACTCCAAATACATATGCCAGAAATAAAGAAAATAGCAGTTGCTGCATATGAATAGCATGCTCTGTGCTGCAGCTTTTTCAGACTTAAGTGCTAGTAATTGGGACCATTTGTTGTCATTTATGTAAATAAGGTAATGAATCATCAAATATGCAAAGCAGGATATTAAGTCATCTGCATAAAGTCTCCAGATTTCAGAACATTTAGTCTCTAAAAGTATGGGCAGATTGAAACCAAGAAATATCTTTCCAGATGGCTTGAGCACATGAGTATGCACTGTCTGGGTTTTTTAAGGGAGTAATGGTAAACTCAGATTACCTGAAATATCATGTATAACTAGATAAGCACAGATAGATTGAGTTGTAGATTTCTTTGTTGTTGTTTTACCAAAAATGTAAATGTTCCTCTCTCCAGAACTGCTCAGACAGCAAGGGATGGAGCAGCTGACTGTTCACTGGACATTTACTCAAACCCATGCAGTCAGCATTATGGGGCACTTGATATGGGGCATTTGATATGGTGCTATGAGGCGGTAAGTAGCAGAAGGGATCAAATACAACATCAGTCACTAGCAATTTTGACATGAAAGAGAACTTTGTGTGTAATATATGTTGTATCGAGTTAAGCAACACTGCAAAAAGTAAAGCTTGCTGTAGTATGCTGCTGTTCATCTTAAATGAGACTTGCAAGAAAGAGGCTTTACTGTGGCAGTCAGAGAGACACATGAAAAAAATACAGCTCTCACATTTTCTCTCTTTGTCTCTTCCCAAACAACAAAAGAAAGCAAAAAATCACAGAAAACTTATCAGATTAATATCCTGAACTATTCATTAATGGGTCTCTGGAAAAATTACATCTCACAAATAGGCAAATAATTTTTCTTGCTGTTGGCTAAGTCATCACTCCCAAGGCTGCCCCTGAGAAAAGGACGCTAAATTGAAACAATATTCTTTCTGTGCCTGTTTGCAGTTTGGTTTGTGGCTCTAGCTAATTATTTTTGCTAAAGAAAGACCCCAAATGAATTATTTTCTGAGTTGTTATTGTAACTCCTGATTATAAAGAATTCTATATTTGCTTATTTGCCTATTTCCGTGGGCCTATGAAGATTTTTCTCTACGTCTGAAGTCTGTGTGGAGAGACTGACAGTCCAATCAAGGATGCCAGAGATATGTCTGCCTTAGCCCTTCTTGCCATCATCTTCAGAGGATGGGCCGTTATCTTCCCAATGTTCTCTTTTATTTGTAGTTTGGCTCCTTCTTATGAGAGCATCCACTGCAGCAGCCATTCAGGGGTGGTGTTATTAATGTGACTTCGCTGGCTGAGGAATAGTTACAATTCTTTATGTGGCATATGAGTGGATTACTTTCCTGCCTGAAGTTTATTCTCCTTTCATTTGTCATATATATCTTATATTTACATATATCATATGTATCATATATTTTCACACATGAGTGATGTAGAACTTCAGGATAAAAGAAGAATATTGAAAAAATTAAAATTATTTATCTGTGCATTGCCCATATGGGCAGGATTCGGTGAGTCAAGGATTTTGTTTGACTCCTGGCATATCCCGTCTGTTCCTGCTTCGTACCATTTTTATCTTCGCTTCATTCTAAGACTCCATTGAAACCATTGTATGGGTTGGGTTTCTGTAGTGCATGTTTCATCCTCTGTAAAACTTTAAGCTCTCCCTGTTGTATTTGGGATATGTAGAGCTCTTTAAAAGGTTATTCCTCTATTAGGAGCAGGGCATTTGAAAATAATGATGCGAAAAGCTAGAGAATGTTGCAGCTATGCTAAAACAAATTAGTAACGAAGATTTGAAACTAACATTTTCCTCTAAAGTAAAATGTCAGTATAGTGTTTCATGTTTTTCTTCTCCTTCTCCTTTGCTTATTGGCATTAAAGACTAAACCAGATATATCTACACTTCTGTCATTTCAGAAGAGACCTTGAAACTTGAAAACTTTTGTCTATCATGGAAAAACTAGTAAAATTATAAATTCGACAGAAGATATTTTTGTGCACATCTTTAAAGTGCTTTAAGAATCTAATGTGAAATAGCTGCAGATGTGGAAAGCAGTATTCATATGTTATTTAACAATGAGGTAATAATGGTAATGATCTACTGTGATTTATAGCTAAGGGGTATTCCTTTAAGAATATACTGAGCCTAGGCTCTCATACGATTTGATTAAAACATCAGAACAAGTGAAACAACTTTGAACTGAGATTGTATAAACTTTAGCTCTTTTAGTTGTTATAGCCAGCCTGTATAGCACCAAGAACAGCCAAATCACTGAATAGTGCTTGGTAGAGGTTTGTAATAATTTACATATGGAATATATCTTTGATTTTTTTATTCATCTGTGAGTTGTTGATATACTGAAAGGTAACATTCTGGAAAAAAACCCCTACTTGTTATGAACTGGTTGGGCAGCTGCGTGCAGCTGCTTGCTCCTTCTGGAGTTGCTTAGTGATTAACATCATCTCATCAGGATAATGTACCCAAACCTGTTATCACAGTTAGCACCAATTGGAAATCTTAACAGCAGTCTTGGCAAATAGTTCAGACTTAGCTGGCTGTGTTTGCATGCAAATGTCCCACTGCTTTGTTTTTCTGTATTGTCCATCCATGGGTGGATGCAGTTACAGGTGTGCAAGTGTGCTTAAGCTTGTATAACCCTTCAGGTGGGAAGAGAACCAACTGCACTGTCAAAAAGCACCTGAGGACAGAACAATATCAGATGAGGGAGAGTAGTGATGTAACTATCCTGGTTTAGAAAAACTGTAACCAAGATATAGTTCAATACATGTAAACACTTCTTTGGTAGGCCACAGACCTGTGTACTAAAGCAAATACAGGACTTCAAAGGTCTTGAATCAAAGCCAAATATAAGATGCTGCAGTGATAGAACAACAAAGACAATTCATTCTGCCCTTACTGATGGTATTTCTGGCTTTGGGGCAGAAGAAGGTGTTCAGATTCCACAGCTATGTAGTCTTCTATCTTTAACAAAGGTCTTGCCATGGTTTCATTTTCTAAAACTTGAAGAAAAGGAATTAAACTAGACCTGAAGGGTTATTTTTTTTTCTGATTTTGATTTTTTTTTTAAAGTCTTAGAGCTGAGATTAAATTTTTATGACTGAGTAGTAAATCTCTGGAACAGGGTTTCCTGATAGAAATGACAACTGTGCTTTAATTATAGCCTCTTCTAGGCAGCTATTATATTACAGCAGGACCCTTAACAGACTTTTCTTTTTAAGACCATATTAAAGAGTAACAGGACTTGCCATAATTACAGCTTGCTTTCTGTTGAGAGGTTCCCCTGTCATTGAATGACTGACTAGGTTCCTTTTGCATGGCTTATTTTTCCATGACGAATGTTTTCAGATTCATGTAAAATATTTTAAAATGGGTCTCTATATTGAACATGAAGCACCTTCTGTATTATGCAACTATTTCAGAAATCATATATGGAAAAGTAAAGCACTAGCACATCATTCTAAGAAAGCTTTAACATCTGCAAAATGAACTTGTCACTAATTTTGCATGGTTCAGTTACTAGAAAATGTACCTCTCTGAAGCACTAAGCTTTTTTTTTTTAATCACGTCACATACCTATCTGTGACTTGCATCTGAAATAGTTTTCATCACCGATCTTGTTCTTCTGGTGTCTATACATTTATTTCTCATTTTATGCTGAAAATGTTATGCCATCTGGTTACTTGCTGCATTTTGTAGAGAAGACTTCATTAATTTAGGTTTTTAACTTCTGCACCTGCAACTTCCATTTAGTCGTGCAGCAGTTGTTGCCTCTCAATAGTTTAGAAACAGTCTGCTGAATCTGAAATATCTGCATATGCATGCCTCTTTTTTCTTTAGACAGTTGCAGACCAGATTATGGGAGAGAATTTGGTGAGGCTGAGAAAACACATCTTAAACTGTACAGCACCAGCTACCAGTTTTTCCTGGTTCACATGTGAGGGATCCTCTCCCCTCCCCAACTCTTTATGTGTGAATGTAAACTAGAACTTCATGGGTGCCCAAAAAAGGAAATTTCAAGCTTTGCAAATTCGTTGTTTGGATTACTAACATCTCTAGTCATGTTTCTTTTATCCCAGGGGGCACAGAGTTAAGTTAATAGCAGGATAATAACCTATTTAATATGCTATGATAAAAATGCCTTCTGTTAGCTATCTTAACAAATTCTTGTTGTCATATTTCAGCAGTAACTTATTTTCTAGGCAGTAAAGAGAAGAGGTGTATTTTGAGACTAATAGGACAGTGTTTTAAACAGTGTATGGGAAGTGTATATTATTCTAAAAATATTATTTGCTTACATATATATGCGATTATTCAAAAGCATAGGCTGCACTGTTGGTCCCTGAACATTAATTTCTGCTGTGTTTGAGGCGGTGACAAAGTTTATTCATTCACCCAAAGCACTAGAGAACTTCCCACAGTACTTCACGAAAACCTGACAAACTGAGCTACTTTCTGCTTAATGGTACGTTACATCAATGTGATGTCTCTACCTAGCTGAAACGGGCTAGCTGAAATCCCAGGGGAAAGGGGCTGGGTTTGTTTGGGGCTTTTAAAATTTTATTTTATGTTGTTTGGGTTTTGGTTTAGGTTTCTTTTGTTTGTTTTGTTTCGTGGCTTTTTAAGTAGTTGAAAAGAATACCTTGGGGCTTCAGAAAGCTTGAGAGCAGATGAAAGGCTGCATAGGGAGCATCGAGGAGGGAGCGGGATGGTAGGGAGGGACCTGCCCCGCGGCCGGGGAAGCCCAGGGCTTCAGGGGTAGGGAGGGAACCTCGCAATGGGATAGGGGTTAGGGGAAACTGGCACCAGCCCTGGGCTGCATGCTCTCATGCTGTTTCACCCCACGACTGATGTAATTTACTGTGTTTAGATCCAGCCTGAAACACAATCAGCTAAGCAGCCTGGGCTTATGTTTTTGGGGGAGTGTGGGGGGCGGTCTGTTTGTGTTTTCGTTTGTGTGTTTTGGGGTTTTTTTTTGAGAGGCTTGATGCTTATGGCTGGGATCATCAGCTTCACATCTCAGAGCCTTAAAAATAAACACACAAAAAAGACATTTTTGTGAGAAGACTGTGCCACAGACTGCAAGAGGCCAGAAGGGAGTAACGACCAGGAAGGAAGGCCATCAGAGAAGGAAGGTAGGGCATCTGCTGTTGGACAGATTTGAAGATATTGAAGCATCCACATTGTAAATAGGTTCTGATACATTTTGACAATATAGAATCACAGAACAGCTGGGATAGGAAGGCACCTCTGGAGATTGCCTGGTCCAACCCCCCGCTCAGGCAGGCTCACCTACAGTGGGTTGTTTGCGGCTGTGTGCAGTCATGTGTGGATTATCTCCAAGGGTGGAAATGTTATGATCTCCCTGGTTAACCTGTGCCAGTGTATGACCACCCTCACTGGGAGAAAAAAAAAGGGG
>WAAB01025151.1:248543-295636 GCA_013389865.1 Piaya cayana
TTTTTTTTTTTAATCACGTCACATACCTATCTGTGACTTGCATCTGAAATAGTTTTCATCACCGATCTTGTTCTTCTGGTGTCTATACATTTATTTCTCATTTTATGCTGAAAATGTTATGCCATCTGGTTACTTGCTGCATTTTGTAGAGAAGACTTCATTAATTTAGGTTTTTAACTTCTGCACCTGCAACTTCCATTTAGTCGTGCAGCAGTTGTTGCCTCTCAATAGTTTAGAAACAGTCTGCTGAATCTGAAATATCTGCATATGCATGCCTCTTTTTTCTTTAAACAGTTGCAGACCAGATTATGGGAGAGAATTTGGTGAGGCTGAGAAAACACATCTTAAACTGTACAGCACCAGCTACCAGTTTTTCCTGGTTCACATGTGAGGGATCCTCTCCCCTCCCCAACTCTTTATGTGTGAATGTAAACTAGAACTTCATGGGTGCCCAAAAAAGGAAATTTCAAGCTTTGCAAATTCGTTGTTTGGATTACTAACATCTCTAGTCATGTTTCTTTTATCCCAGGGGGCACAGAGTTAAGTTAATAGCAGGATAATAACCTATTTAATATGCTATGATAAAAATGCCTTCTGTTAGCTATCTTAACAAATTCTTGTTGTCATATTTCAGCAGTAACTTATTTTCTAGGCAGTAAAGAGAAGAGGTGTATTTTGAGACTAATAGGACAGTGTTTTAAACAGTGTATGGGAAGTGTATATTATTCTAAAAATATTATTTGCTTACATATATATGCGATTATTCAAAAGCATAGGCTGCACTGTTGGTCCCTGAACATTAATTTCTGCTGTGTTTGAGGCGGTGACAAAGTTTATTCATTCACCCAAAGCACTAGAGAACTTCCCACAGTACTTCACGAAAACCTGACAAACTGAGCTACTTTCTGCTTAATGGTACGTTACATCAATGTGATGTCTCTACCTAGCTGAAACGGGCTAGCTGAAATCCCAGGGGAAAGGGGCTGGGTTTGTTTGGGGCTTTTAAAATTTTATTTTATGTTGTTTGGGTTTTGGTTTAGGTTTCTTTTGTTTGTTTTGTTTCGTGGCTTTTTAAGTAGTTGAAAAGAATACCTTGGGGCTTCAGAAAGCTTGAGAGCAGATGAAAGGCTGCATAGGGAGCATCGAGGAGGGAGCGGGATGGTAGGGAGGGACCTGCCCCGCGGCCGGGGAAGCCCAGGGCTTCAGGGGTAGGGAGGGAACCTCGCAATGGGATAGGGGTTAGGGGAAACTGGCACCAGCCCTGGGCTGCATGCTCTCATGCTGTTTCACCCCACGACTGATGTAATTTACTGTGTTTAGATCCAGCCTGAAACACAATCAGCTAAGCAGCCTGGGCTTATGTTTTTGGGGGAGTGTGGGGGGCGGTCTGTTTGTGTTTTCGTTTGTGTGTTTTGGGGTTTTTTTTTGAGAGGCTTGATGCTTATGGCTGGGATCATCAGCTTCACATCTCAGAGCCTTAAAAATAAACACACAAAAAAGACATTTTTGTGAGAAGACTGTGCCACAGACTGCAAGAGGCCAGAAGGGAGTAACGACCAGGAAGGAAGGCCATCAGAGAAGGAAGGTAGGGCATCTGCTGTTGGACAGATTTGAAGATATTGAAGCATCCACATTGTAAATAGGTTCTGATACATTTTGACAATATAGAATCACAGAACAGCTGGGATAGGAAGGCACCTCTGGAGATTGCCTGGTCCAACCCCCCGCTCAGGCAGGCTCACCTACAGTGGGTTGTTTGCGGCTGTGTGCAGTCATGTGTGGATTATCTCCAAGGGTGGAAATGTTATGATCTCCCTGGTTAACCTGTGCCAGTGTATGACCACCCTCACTGGGAGAAAAAAAAAGGGGGGGGGGGAAACCAATCCACTTTCTCTTATGTTTAAATGGAATTTCTTCTATTTTATTTTGTGTCCATTGCCTCTTGCCTTGTCACTGAGCGCCACTGAGAAGAGCCTGTCTCCTTTACCCCTCATCAGATATTTATAGACACACATGCAAGACCCCCTGAGCATTTTCTCCTCCAGACTGAACAGTCCCAACACTCTCAACCCCTCCTCATGGCATAATGCCATTAGACACCTGATTGCTCTTTAGGCTCTGTGACATTACTGAAAATGGTTGTCTTTGAGTGGAGTATTCTGGGAGTTTTACATGTTTGGGGAACCTATTTGACTCACCCTATTTCTGCATTGCTACATCTTTGCTGTGAAACAAAAAGCTTCTTCCTTGTCAAAAGTACACGTCAGTCAGGATGTTGCTCCTGTCTCACCGTCCAGAAGTGTCACCTTGATATCTGAATGCACAAGACGTAGGACCTGTGCTTTTCCAGTCAGAAGCAAATGGATAACATCTCCGTTTTCAAAAACCTATCTCTTGTTGGTATAGTCAGAGCCTTACGAGAAGCTTGAATTCAACATGTCTCTGGTTAGAAATTCAGTTATTTTAAAATTACAGGTAACATGACTGTCTGTTTAGTCTCCCGTCTCACAGATGAAGTTGCTGTTTCCAAAAACACCTTGTTCATGTTAAGGTGCTGAGTTAGAGTAAATGTGCAACGTGCAGTAATCTCAGTGGGATTTCACCTTAGCAATATTGATTCCAAAACTGAAACACTATTGTTTATGTCAGTCAGAGGTGATGATACAATTGCACTGTGTTAGGGAGAATTACAATATTTATATGCAGTATTGGAGGCATTATTGGCACTGCTTTTGAAACTCTTCTTAAGTGCAGAGTATTTGCATTTGGTAAAGATATCATAGTGGAAGATCTTGAAAATAAGTCTGTTTGCAAAACAGTCTGAGATCGTAAGAGGGAATGATGGTACTTCTCAGGCTCAGTACAACGGAGCTCTCATGTACTTATTTGCTTTCACTTTTTCTCTGCCTTATTCACTTGCTCCTAGTTCCAGTTATGTGATTAACCCTCTGTTCACTTTCTTATTTCGCTCTGTTTCTGTTCTCCATCTTCTTCTGCTTGACCTGCTGTGCCTGAGTACTGCTAATCAACCCAAAGTTGCTCTCCTGTCCTCAAGACCCTCCCTGAGAGTTGAAGTCTTCCCACTCACTTAGAAGTCCTACTGTGTTGATAAAATAGTATGCAGAATATTATTAATGTTGTGGCAGTCTTGCTGTATTGCACTTAATCTGTCCTTTTCTTGACGGGGAGAAAACCCAATAGGAAATATGCTTTATAGAGGAAGCATAAGCAATTACCTCATTAATGTGGGATTTTGCAAAAAAGTATGGAAATAGCATACAAAAAGATGACAATTGCCATCTTAGAAAATGAGGAACATATGTAATAATTTAGTCACATTTCCCTGTATCTTTGCTTGTTAAGTGTTTCTCCTGAATAACTATTGGTATGTTAGCTCTGGTAGTATCGATTTGCTTATGTTTGTTCTAGCTTTGAAATAAAATGGTCCCTCATACTATTATTGATATAGCATATTGGTTGCCTGGGATAGTGAGGAGTACATTTCAAAATTCAGAGTGAGGATTTTACTGTAACTGTAGCTGTGACGCTTCCTCTGGTTTACACTGTGTTGTTGGTTTTTTTTTTTTCCCCTTTGGAAGTTGTTTGCAGAATTACAGTGAATGGAATTTTCATATGACCAAATACTTTGAATCTTGGCAGCATGCACAAGTGCAGGGCTGGCAGAGAAAGTTAGACAGATTTTGCCTAGGCATTTTCAAAGAAAATCATCCAGGGACTGAACCTTGAAATAATGTTGCCTGTGTTTAGGATTTTTTTTATCTGGGGAGTCAGTAGAGAACATGGTTATCTATTGTGTGTATGTGTATGGGGGTTTTATATGTACCACTGAAAAAGGAAAGTATAATGAGCAATGTTCTATGCAGTGTTATTTCCTAAGCTATGCCAGTTAATAAGGGATTTGGGCCATTTTTCAAGAAGAGGTGCTATTCACTCTCAATCCTTCCTTTAGTTTGGTGAGTTGGAAAATACAATAGTAGGAGAATATGCATCATTTAATCCACTTGAAGCTTGCACCATGCTTAACTCAGACAAACGTATTCTTGACATTTACTATATAGAACTGAAGCAGTGTGGTTTTGGCGCGCAGTGAAGGAATCTGCTAAAACAAGAATGCATTTGTTTGAGAGGGAGCGTTGGGAGAGGAATGTGGGAAGGTCCTGTGTGCAGAGGTAACCCTGAGCCTGGGTAATATTTCACTTTGTACCTGTATAGGTGGGGCATTCACTTTCTGCTGCAGTGCTGCCCAGTGCCTCATTGGTGCACGCTGGGAGCTTGGTATAGCCCCTGGAAGAGTATCTGCTCCCCACAGCGTGGTTGGGACTCGGTGCTGGAGCAGTCTCATCTGTTTTACCCCAGAACACATTTACATTCCACAGGTCCAGGAAACTGTCTGTGTGACCACCCAACGCCTGGTGTTTAGAACTGATCGAACTGGCAGCACAGCACTTCACATCCAGCTGTGCTGCACGCACAAACTCTCCAGCCTCTGTGCTGGAAAGGGAGCTGGGAAGGATTTTTTTTTAGAAATTGCTTTCAGAGCAGGTACACTCCTGCACAGGCACAATGTCCAAACCCTCTCGCCTGGCTCGACCTCTGTCAGCTAATACAGCGCGTAAATCACCTTTGTCTAGGACAGAAGATCTTAACAGCCGATCACGAAAAATTAGGCTAGGTGAAAAGATTTTGAGAGCTGGCAGCGAAGGAAGCCTGGTTAAACAGCATCAGCAAGAGCAGGTGGAAATCACAGACGTGCCACGGAGGGCTTCTTTCCTGAAAGGTAACTGGTTATTTTGTGCTGCAAAAGAAATAATCAAATGCATTTGCAGTTACTGCCTTTTTAATAAACCCCAAACATCAATTACTGTTTAATAGGGGATGTGTATGTATGCATGCATGTGTGTATATATGTGTGTGTGTACTGTTTCTAAATGGCAGATTCTGGTATGTAAAGCATTTGTTTTGAACATAAAAGGGCTCAAGATATTTTTGTTGTTCATTTGTGGCTGGGTGCTGTACACAAGCTAAAAATGTTAGTCTGTCAGAGTGCTAAATCACAGTCTTTTTCAGTCTAAGTGTGACCCTGTATTATGAAGCTTCATTTGAAACGATAATTTGAAGTTATTGGCAAGTGTGAGAAAGATTAAATAATGTGAAAGAACAGACATCAGTGCAGGCAGAGGATCTTATTCAACCTTGCAAGTAAAACTCCTGTTGGTGCGTCCTGACAAGGCAACTGTAAGTCAATATCTTGTATAAAAACTGAACAGATCAAGTGTATTTGGAAAGGCTTATATGCTTTCAGAATGCAAACAAATGTGGAGGATAATATAAGATTATGTTCTGCTTTCACTGATCTGAACATTAGCATTGCTTTTTTCAACTTAGTTTTTGTGACAGGACTCCATAAAACTACATTTAAAAGTAGCGATGTAATCTGAATGGTGAAAAATGAGGGCAAATTGCCATTCTATTAGGAAACAAAAGTAGTAGTGTTCTAATTGGACTTCTAGTAAGTTTTGTATTTAAACATGAGCGGAAGCAGATTTTTTTCAAGCCAGAACAGAATTTGCTGCCCCTCCATCCTAAATCCAGAGGAAGAAGTGTAAATCGCAGACCTTTGTAACTTGAAAATGTATATTTTCATTTCACACACATGGCATCCAAGGTTACAGTTTTAATTCCTGTCTGAATAAGGTTTAAAAGACTTTTTTCCCCCTGCAGTATGACTTCTATTGTTTCACAAAGAAGGGAGAAGTGATGACACCTAATCTTACTCAGGGAGATGGATGATCTGTTTGTTGCTACAAAGGAAACTGGGTCTGGAGCACTTTATTAAAGGCAGAAGAGAGCAAACCAAAAAACTGGAGGTGGGAGGGCTTAGACTTCTGGTCTCACTCACAGACTGTTTTGTTTGTTTAGCAATATAATGTGGAAACACCAAGTTAAAGCTTTTTAAACAGTAGATTCCCCCCCTTCTGTTCTCTTACTTATTTAGTGCCTTGAGAGAAGGAAGTTGTGTGGGATTTACCGGGCAGCAAGTGTGTCCTTTTAAGGGATGTGATTTTTATGGCTCTCTCAAGACCTGCGTTTATTCATTTTATTTAAAAATTTTTGTGCTATATAATGCTCTGCAACTAAAAGCAAGGGTTGCACTCACTGCTTAGTGTTTTAGGTGAGATTTCTCTAAAAGAAAAACCCTAGTGGCTATCAGGAGTGCTGACACTTGGCATGTGCTTTTAGTATTTATAGCATTATGCTTACTATCTTCTGGAGCATGAATTAATCCCCGTTATGTACTGGCTTTCTGCATTGGGATTATTTGTGTACATTAGGCAAGATGATACTGTGAGTTGATTTTGCAAGAGATGTTGAACAAATATTGATATGTCTGAAGAGAGGATATTACAAGGGAGATGGAAATGCAGTATGTGTGGCTTTTCTCTGAAAATGGGACTGGCTGGATCGCCCTGGTGGAGTCTAAGCACTGAAAGTGTTTTGGAAGGTGTTTTATGACAAGTAGGTACAGAACTAGATGGTGGAAGGGCAGCAGATACAGCAGAAACCAGAAGATGCAGTGGACGGTGTAGGAGAGACAGGGCAATGTCCTGGGGACAAAGCTGAGTGATGCAAGAGAGTGGGAGTAGCAGCCAAAGGGTGTTTGAGTGTTCAAAAGGGATCTATATGACCAGCCTTCATCTGTTGTCATGTAATGGCAGTGAAGCATTATGGCCTGATGTGTGCCTTACTCCTTCAAATCTTGCTCTGTGTGCAAGGGAACAACCTGCAACTGTTGGTCTAGCTCCTGCTCGTGAGCTTTGCATGTGTTCATGGGCAGTACAACGGGATTTCTGATTTTGTTTAAATTCTTCTAAATTAAAACCAAAGAGATAACATGTGTGAATGGTGTCACAGACAGCAATCCAGCAAAGCTTGGTACTTAGCAGATAGCAAATCCAAAACTGCAGTTAGAATTTTAGTGGGACTGTTAAGCATGACAGCTCATTTTAAGTATGATTTTATGTTGCTTTTTTTCCTACAAGATTCCTGCCGTGTGTTGTGCGTGGTGTAAGTTCTGCTTAACTGATAAGTTGATTGTACAGGCAGGGGTGGAGCTTGTGGCAAGGAGAAAAGTAGCCCATATAGGTAAAGCCGTTAAAGGTTGGAGTAGATCTCTCTGCCTCAGTCACAGAGGTCTGTGCAGTATCAGACAGGTTCCCTCAGCTTTCGCAGGGGAGTGCTGGCTGCATGGATGTGCTTTTTTTTTTAGTTTTTGGATGTGCAAGTCTGAGACCAAGGGTTCTGATTTTCAGTGCTGAACACACATAACAGTAACCGAAGTCAATGTCAGCTGTGATTTTATTGCTCAAAGTACTGTCTAATACAAAGGACTCAAAGAGATCATCTAGTATTTATCTGTTACTCTTCACCTGAATTTAATGAACATCTTTGACCGTAATTTCTCTGGATGTCAGCTTCTCGTTAAAAAAAGGAGGAAGAGGTAGAATAAGATCCTTACTTTATAGGGACTGTTGTGAGAATGGTATTTCACAAATATTTGCCTGTTTAATACAGTAATGAAGAATAATAAGGCCCAGGATACAAAATTAGCTGCTGGGTCTTCATACCAAGGTCTGACAAGCATGCAAGATATGAAACCCGAGTCCAAATCCAAAATAGTTAAGATAAAGCATTTCACTCACTGCGTGTGGAACAAGCCCTGTTCATTTTGTGCAGAGAATGAGACAATGGCCTGTGCCAAGGATGTGGGGTGTAAAGGGGTAAGGAAAGACTGTGCTGTGGTACACTTGCAGGTAGGGTGCAAAAGAGGGCAAAAACACTCTGGGTTTTGGTATTTCCCATGTGGCAGGTGACTGTCTTTGCAAATGCGGCATCATTTTAGGATTTGCTGTTTTGAAGAAAAAAATGGAGATAGGTAAACCTTTCATTTTTTCATTCTCTCTTTCAAGACTGAATCAATTAAAATATTTTTTTCACCTCTGGGTTATGTTACTGATAGGAGAGCTTTATGAATTTCTGTCAGCCATACTTTTCTTCAAGAAAAGCACAGAATATACTAATGACTGTCTTTTCAATTTCCTTTCTCTGGCCTATTTTATTGAGTTTTGATATTTGCTTTAGTATTTGGCTTTACATCATTTCATGTTGCTTTATTTTGCACTCACTTTTTTCCATTAGATTTTCCTGCCTGGTTTCTCCTCTGCACTTTACTTTGCAGACTATGGTAACTGAAATGCAGGGCCAATAGTTTTAGACTAAAAATATTAGTATCCCATATTCAGTTGAATCCAAAACTAGACAAAACCGATTTGTCTTATCCCTAGTTATTAGATGTGGGCCAGAGGACTTTAGGGATATAGTGTGATTCATATATATATATAGGCTTTTTGTGCAAAACAAGCAATAACAGCAGCATAAAAAGTGAAATTAATTAAGTTTTCACCATTTTATTTTTGTGACAAACTTTAACATAACTATGACTATATAATCAATATCTGCATTACTAATTATCTCCAAGCTTGTTATGATTTTAAACCAGAGAGATATTGAATTGTGGACGAAGTTTGGAAATGACTCCAACATTCAAGTAATATCTGCAGTATTTTTTAAGGCCAAAGAGTTTTATCTGTCAGGAGCTTCCATTGCACAGCAATTCCTGGCAGAGATGTACCTACAAATATAGAACACATGTAAGATTAGGGTTTAGCCTTACAAGGAAGTTCATTATATAAAGAATAACAAAGCAAAAATGTTTGTATTTAGCCTGCAGTGTTTTTGTTTCCTCTGCAACTGTTTAATATTCATCAATACAGAGAATACAGATCTCGTAAGACGAATGTTCATGATCTGACGAATATAATGCTAGCTGTCTTTTTTATTGCCAATACATTTTTTTCTTTTAAAATGCTGAGTCTTTACTGCAATATTTAAATAAATAAAACCTGAGAAATTTTGCTGTCTTGTACAGTAATTTTAAAAACTATAATGAAGCTAGGGTTGATGTGCCTCCTAATACAGTTAATTGTTCAAAATTTTGAGGTTGAGACACAGACTTGCAAATCAATAAGAAATGTATTATTTCATTTAATATACTGGTATTAGGAAGGAACAAATATCATGGAGCATTAGATATCAAAATACAAAAGAAATATAGATAAAAACTTTCAGAACTGGAAAGGGACACTATTAAAATACTCTTGGAATTTATACAATTGCATTGCAGAAACAGGGATCAGGTATGAGACAGTAGACATTCTCTCACAGCCTGGGTACATTTATTTCTCTAGTTGTCAGGGTATGACTTTACTTGGAGGATGGATAGGATAACCAGATATTCTTCCTTTCAATTAAGATGATGCAGTATATAAACGGGAGTTATGGTTATTGAAAAAAGAATGTTTGGGCATTTGTTTAGGGAAAGAATGATAGGTCAGCCTCTGTTCTTACTTTCTGTGAGATCATGACTCATACCCATGCATGAAGTATACCTTAGCTTTTTTTTAAGCATGAATCCGTGCAAAAATTGGGCATGTCAAAGCATCCTGGCAGGCTTTCCTTCATCGGTAACCTTTTTACCCATTATCTGAATCTATGAAATTATGATAGAGGTAAGTGTCTCAAAAATATTGTATTTCTGTGATACCCTGTACACTGTATAGGATACTCTGTTCTGTACCTGTCAAATACTATATGTCTGTATTTTTCTATAATTTTGTGGAAAATTGCTGGCTAGGTGGAGAAGGAAGACCTGATTAATATTACGTAAAAAAAGCTGTAGTGTGTGTTCAACTCTTCTTACACATCATCGAGTTCATGTGTGGGCGAGACCCCGTGAAAACCATACCCCAGGGAGAAGCTCAGGTTGTAGCTCACAGCTCAGACAGTTCAGGAGAGAGGCAAATTCAGACTGTGGAGGAGATTGTGTGAATAGTGATGGATATGTTTTGGAGCTGAATGCATTCTGCAGCCTAAGTATGATTCAGTTTGGAACATCAGTAGTCAATAACAGGTGGAAAAAATGGTGCATTGGAAATGAGGTTACAGTAGTTGTGCTGCTTACAGACTATTTTTCAATTGCAAAAGTATATCCTCTTTGAAATCTCTTCCTCTGGGACCTGGCAGAATTAGCAAGAGAGAATTATACATCACCTCATGAAGCTCTGGGCGTTTTAGAATCATAGAATCATAGAATCACCAGGTTGGAAGAGACCCACTGGATCATCGAGTCCAACCATTCCTATCAAATACTAAACCATGCCCCTTAGCACATCATCCACCTGTGCCTTAAACACATCCAGGGAAGGTGACTCAACCACCTCCCTGGGCAGTCTGTTCCAATGCCTAATGACCCTTTCTGTGAAAAACTTTTTCCTAACGTCCAACTTAAACCTACCTGGAGCTTAAACTGCCAGCTTAAAACCCTGGCGGAGCTTGAGGCCATTCCCTCTTGTCCTGTGCCCTGTCACTTGGGAGAAGAGGCCAGCACCCTCCTCTATAACCTCCTTTCAGGTAGTTATATAGAGCAATGAGGTGTCCTGTCAGCCTCTTCTTCTCCAGGTTAAACAGCCCCAGCTCTCTCAGCCATTCCTCATAGGGCCTGTTCTCCAGCCCCTTCACCAGCTTTGTTGCTCTTCTCTGGACTCACTCCAGAGACTCGCTCCCTTTTGTAAGGGATGATAAAATGGGATGGGGAAAAAAAACCTCCACTAGTTATGCCTACAACTCAAGAAAAGTTTAAACCATCTAGAAGGGGGTTATGGTTTTTTTAAGGGGAAATTAGGTATAATCTTTCGAAGACTGATTTTCTCTTAAAGTGTGTCTTTCTGAAATGAGTCAGAGGTTTTGAAGTTTAGAATAAATTAAGGAAATTACTAGGTGCCACAGAATGTGGGTACTTAAACTTTCTTCATTAGTAGATCCCTGTTCCATAATGTGACTTGCCAATATCACTTTGCCATATGTAGAGTGTAAGCATGTATTTCACATAGAGTATATAACTTCTAACTTTACCATGGCTGAATTAAAACTGTAGTATTTTAATATCAGAGTTTTAAACAGGCAGCTCCTTTCTTTTGTTGTTATTCTTGCCTGCCAATTAAGTGATGAGATTGATGGAACTTTGTTTAGTCCAAATTTGTGTCATTATTTGAAGCTCACTTGCACGGGTTTGAAAAACAACATGAAACTGCGAATTATTTTGTAGAAGAGACTTTGGTTTAGGTTGCTGTGGAATGGTGGGAATACCTAAGCAGCACTAGAGCTGCAGCCAGCTGTTAGAAATTAGTATCAGCAGGGTCAGAAATGTTGATATTAGTTGCTCTGAGAAATGCTAATTCTCTTTCAGTCAAAGCATTCAATTTGAAACAATTTTGGTTTTCTTCGCATGATTGTTCTCAGAATTTGGATTCTGAGGAATCTTATAGGACTCTGGAAAGTCTGTTGGTGAAAAAAGCCCTTGCCCTTGCTGATGAAAATATTGGTATCAATATGCTCCTGCAGATTCCAGTTGTGACCCTCTGGAGTTTCTCAGGTTAGCCTACATCTCTTCTGAAGTAGACTCTTCAAAGATGGACATGGTATTCCATCACTGAGTGCAGTTAAAGGATTAAGTTACATTTCTTACAGACAAATATTTGCAAATGCTAGTGCAAGTACAGTTTTTGCACAATGGCATGGTAATGTTTTAAGTGTCTGATCAAATCCTAGAGCCATTTTTGCTGTTAATCATCTTTTAAGTCTTGTAGGCATTTAGAGTGTTTCCCCCTGCCCCAGAAAGATGATCATCTTAGCTGATCTTAATTTATAAATCCTTTCTTGTGCTTAAAGGGTAGGCAAAACATTGGTGCTTTTTTAATCTCCTGGTATTTCGCCCATCCTGAGTAAATTCAGATAAATATTAAGAATACAAATGTTTTCATCAGTTAGTTTGCTGAGTAATGGATCAATCATTCTTTTCTTTACCCTTCCTCTGACCACTCAGTCATTTATTCAATAAGTAGTCAGCCAGGCCTGCTGCTCATTTTAAGCAAAGTGAGAAAACTTAGGGCTCAGTCATGATTTCACCTTTTTTTTTTCTCTCTGGAGAAAAAATGAAGAAGACAAGGAAAGGGAAGGAAAGGAGGCAAAGCTGCAAATACATGAAAAATCAAAACATCTGGAATGTGCAGCAGCTAGCTGGCTGGACATATGCAGGGTGTTAACTTCTAGATATTTAAGAACAGATGAAGTTGTACTGTTATTGAGGAATGTGTGTTTTATGATACCCATCTCCTGCTGATATAGGCTGTGGTTGTGTCCTGGTTTGGATAACATTTATCTTGAGCCTTTTACTTTAAGTTTGTGAACAGGCTAATATTTCTGCTGTTGCCTGGATGTATAAGAAGCTTCCTAGGCAGTGGAAGTTTTTGAGAGAGACCACCTCAACCGCCTGTCTTCCAAAACTCAGATTCATCTGCAGCATGTAGTGTGAGATAGACTTTATACGGTTGTTTAAAATCAAATTTGTAAGCACTTCTTGTTAGAAGTCACAGGAAAGGAGGTTTAGCTAGAGAAGGTGAGAATGCAGCCCTGCTGTGTGAGGTGCAGACGCTGCTTGGCTAACACACAAGTTTTAGAAAGGGCTACACTAAGTGGCTGATCTTGGCCATAACCTTGCAGAGACTGAGCTGGCAGTTAGGACCTGGAACATGCATTGCTTCCTTTTGAGGCTGCAGTTTTATCTTTTGGCAATGGAGTTCTGTCTGCCTGGAGATGCTCTCTCTCTCTCCTGTTACATATGGTTGCTAGTGTCTGGCGATTAGGACCTGTCTCTCTTTCAGATCTCTGTTTCATTATTGCAGAGGATGAATGCCAAGCATAGCTCTGATGTGGGTGATCAAATAGCACATAAAGGGGTTAAAATTAATCCAGCAATTTGAGACTGAAGTCCAGCCTGTCCTGAAAATGTTTCCAATACAACAAGCCCTGAGCTGTCCTATCAGTTATTTTTTTGTAACGGAGATTTATGCCGTGAGTGTGTGATTAATGGCCTCATCCATGTGCTGGACATTTCAGGCAGTGTTAAAATCATGCATTAGCCATGTAAACTTACGTGTTACACTTGGTCATTTTGTAACCTGCACATCTCCCCGTGCAGTTTGCTTTTGGGGCTAACAACATGTACACTGTTTGTAAGTAACTGAGGGTCATCTGCCACATTGTTTTAGTGAACACAGTTATGTGAACCAGTTTAGCTCTGTGCTCATTTACCTCATGTTACCATTTAATCTCAGCACAGCTAATTATACTTCCTGTTCCTCAAGGTTTAATAGCTGAGGTATCACTTTGTGTGCCAACTTTGACCTCAGTGGTACTTGCTGACCTCTTCCTTCACAGACCTCTGTAGCCCACGGCCCCACATGCTGCAAAGGTTTGCATTGTCCATGGTTGGACCAGAGGCTTGGTGTGAGGGAAAGCTGGAGATTTTCGACAAATCAGGCAACTGACATAAAAAGATATGTCTACACAACCTCAAAAGTCCTTCAGGATCAAGGAAATGGTTTAAATTGTGCTGCCTTGAATGATAACTCTACTCAAATCATCCACCTGCAGCTGGGGTAAACAGCTTCCAGGGGATTTTCTAGGGGACTTGATAGTTATAGTAATTGCTGTATAAATATCAAAATGGAGCTAGCTGGTCAGGAGATATAAGTAAAAACCAGTATAACTAGAACTCACTTGCTGATGACTAAATATGTTAAATATATGACTGAGAAAACAAGTGGGTGCTCCATGTACTGCTTAAGAAAGAGCAGAGAGGAAACACTTCTCCAAGGCACTTTTAATTGATTGACTTTGTATATCCATTGAGTGCAGATTATCCCAGGCTAAGAAGCTTATTAGTTTATGTGCAAACTACATGTGTTATAACACACAGCTCAACTTGGTTCATGAGTTGAATACTAGACCCACAAAGTCAAAACATCAGAAGCTGCAGTGAGTTTTCACACCCTTTTTTTATACTGCTCCAGAAAGCTTCTTATGTGTTAATCTCCCTTATAACACATTAGAAGCAATAGGTAAACAGAGGACACTGAAACAGCTCTGGAAGGTAATCCTTAGATATTATAAATATTATTTACATTATAATATGAAACTTTCTGTCCAAAACATAAAAGCAGAAAGATTACTATTTTCTTCTTGGAAGTTTACAGAATGATTGCATTCCTAATCATGAAATCAAATTAAAAATTTTTCATCGTACATAGATAAAGTTAAAACAGTGACTTGGTAATTTTGCCTGAAAAATAAAACAATGTTTTCCTATTGTCTGAGGAAATGTATTTGAACAAACCTTATTCTCTTTGGTTTATATTGTATTCTTTGTTGGGATTTTCTTTTTTTAATATCATTGATCTGATGTACATCACTGCATGTAAAGTAAATAGGAATGCAAACAGTACTTCACCAGGTAAGCAAGTTCTGTATTAGAGGAGTTCAGAGGCTTGTCAAACATACAGATATTTCACCATGAAAATACATTCTAATATAATAAAAAACACAGCAAAGAGAAGTTTAACTTAGATAAATATATTTGATTTGGTTTCCATGTTTTTGCAAACTAGTCTTTGCTAGGTAAGTGTGACAGAGTACTGGAGAGTGATTGTAACAAATCCACTGACATGCCTGTCTTCACAACTGGTGAAATTAGGGAATAGTCATACTTAGCATCAGGGCAGCTGCTGCTAGTTAGCTATGTGGTTTGTAGCAGACAAAACAATTCCTTCCTGCTTGACTGGCAAGTTACTTTAACACAGTGTAAATTAAAGATTTCAGCAGTGTTTCTAGCTGCATGAAATCCCCTTAGATGCCTTACTTGGCATGACCTCCTTGAATGTATTGATGGTCTTGGTGCTTGTTTTGGGGGTACTAGGAGTTGCTCTCTCATCCAATGTGCCATGAAGCTATTCTCAGAAGTCGTGGAAACCTAGAGTCTTCATTGAGCAATATTTTCCTGTTTCAAGGATTAGAGGCCAGTGGCAATAGCCTTGATCTCTCCTTCTAATCATGTGCTAAATCTATACTGTGCATCTGGAGATAAATATGGTGGCCTGTAGTCATTGCCTTAATTTAGCAATTCCTGTTCAGCATTGCAGCTAATCACTTCTTTAGTCAAAAGAAGCATGTTTCTACCAGTGCCAAGCCAAAAGCTTTAGGGAGGAAATTGTGGGAAGCTGCAGACTGCTTCCCTGGTGTGTGGTGAAGAACATCACTCCGTCACAGCTGACCCAAGAAGATCCGCAGATGAGAACTACAGTAGTTGAGTATGATTTCTGTATTTTCTTCTCAGTAGCAACACAGCAGTTAAATTTCAAATGGTAAGTTACACGTGAAAGTATCCATTTTAATTTCTTTAGTCTCTCCCCTTTTCTGTCCATAAGCATGTCTTATTGCAGGTAGCAGGCTGGAGATTTTTCCAAGTCCTCTGTGAAAATATTTGTAGTACGTAGCAGAAGCAGCCTTAATTTTCACTCTTTATCACTGAACTTTTAAGCATGTGATACTAATACCAGTTGGTCTTTTACCTTCCTCAGAAAGTTGTGTAATGCTCAGTACATTGACTTAAGCCATATCTATGACAGCTGGAGCTGTTCTGTGCCGCTCCATTGTATGTAACAGCTCATATCTTTATGTCCAATATAATCTACATATTTATTACGTGTAATAATTCTGATAAAATGTCCTCTCTCAAGCAGAAGCGTTGTCATACTACATATTTGAAAGCCAAATCCAACATTTACTGATCATTTTGAAATGGTGCTGATAGAATATCTTGTCGATGAGCTTAAGCATTCAGTAGTTTCTCAGAGAGTGTTCTGGAGAGATAGGAGCGTAAGTTTACCCAAGTATCCTTATCTCTTCAGGAAACACATTGTATCTCATAGCAGTAAAGAAATGCAACCAGCTGATGAGACTAGATATGTTTGCATCATTAAATTAGCTAATATGAGAGATAAGAGATGAAAGATCCCATAGATTGTGATAGGACTTTTAAAAAGAGAGTTTCTTAACCCTCTAAAAAGTTTTTGAGTACTTTTGTTTCTGGTTTTCACCTGTATGCTTGCTTAGAGGACATTAAAAGCAGATACAGATTCACTTACAGTATAATCTTCCACACATTTTTTTGCTGTATCTGCCATGAAGATGTTTGATGAGGGCAGAAGGGGCTGACCTGCAGGCAGTGTCAACGTGGAATTGCAACCTGCTCATTGTCAGGTCAGTGGATTCACAGTCAAAAGATATGTTTGAAAAATATGTGCTTCACTGTATGAAAAGATAGATACTACCTGTGTGGACAAAACAGCGAGGACTCTCTCATCTTAGCCATGCACCAGAGTGTCTTTAGGGGGAACAGGACTCCACCAGTAGCAAGGGTTGGGTGGTAAGTGGAAGACAGTGGAGAGTAAGGGGATGAGTTGTGTGTTAGGAAACATTTTAGAAGCTGAATTCTGACTAAGTTAGAATTGGTGGCAAAATCTGTATATTCTTCTCACTGTGGTGATATATGGTTACAAATACTTGAAGCCTTTTTTGACAGTTTCTGAAACTTTTAAATCAGAGCAGACGACATTACTGATACTTTTAATGGAAAAACTGAAGAAACATATGATAAACACTTGTGTTGAAGATGTAAAAATACTTTATAAGATCTCTTAAGTACAAAAGTACTCCTACAAAAATGCATAAAAATACCTTTTTAGTCTTCAGTGACTTTCCAAAGAACGCATTCAGTAACATCAAAACTTGCTCTAACTACTAATGCTCTAGTTTGTGAATTAGGAGAAAAATTAAGTATTCACTTTTTCCAAGGACTGAAAGAATTATGTCTGATCCCTGGGCTTTTCTCTTTTAATTTCTTAACTCACTGTAACTGGACTCAAAGTAGACTTGAAGTAAACAAAGCAAGCACCCTTATCATTTATTGTATTAGGTGGTCTTATCACAGGCAAGCCTTGTAAAATCAGCTAGCTATGTGTTCAAGCCGCTTGGAAACCTTCTAGCTAGGGAAAGGTAAGCAAAAAAAATATACATTTTTTTCAGAAGGGAAGTGCTATTAAACTGTCAGAGCTCTTCTTGGTGTTTTTAAAAAGAACAAGAAATCCCTAACAACTGAAGAAAATATTGTTCATTGATTGGTGTCATATGGATGGCATCCAAACTGCATTGTAACTAAACATTCTAATAAACATCATTGATTATCAGACTGTTATACTAAACCGAAGTGGTGTGTATACAGTTCTATTAAGTGATCATAATCAGTATTCCCAGATAACTGGATTTCATGGTTTTGGATGTGTCTTGATGTGTGGGGCAACCCACTGTGAGGAGGGGAAGAAGAGTGATTTGCACTAGCTCATTTATTAATAAGTAGTAAGTCAGCTATTCACTAGCTATTTGGTAGCCAGGAAGATATTTGGACTCTGTATGCAGCCAAGTCAGAATCCATAGGCTTTGTTTTATAGTGAACAAGAATTATGGTTTATCCTAGTTAAAAAACCCAAAAATTTACAGCAGGAATAACGCAATTTATTTTTCATCTGCTTAGTTTTGCTTTCAACTTCATCTGTCCATAAAAGTTGGGGTACACTTCATTTGTTATTAGCAGACAGCCCGAGCACCTGGTTGCTCTGTTATTAGCACTGTTTCAGCCCTCCTGCAAGGGTCACAACTGGTGTCGTCGTCTCCAACAGTTTCCTTGCCTGAGTACCTTCTCGTGGCTACACACACCTGTTTCATCAGCCAAAGGATCCAAGGCTAATTTCTGCGTTGTGTCCCACAGGCAGCAGTGAGTTATGTTTGCTGCCCCAATCCAGTTTGCCACAGTCACATCTGGGCAACTGATGAGCTGCAAGGTTGATCTACAATGAGGACACTTAATACTTTATTGGATGTGGCTGTCTAGCAGGTGTGTATGTAATGATAGTAAATAACATTGACCAGCAATGTATCAATATGCTCAAAGTGTCACAATAATATAACACTCACTGGCTTAGGGTATATTTACTGTCTCTAATGTTAGTTTTTAAAATTGCAGCTTGGTTAATCTAATACTATGGCTGTATATTATGAAAGATTTCCTCTTAATATGGTAATAGAGTTATTACCTTTAAAAGGTTCTGTTATTCCTTTCATCCTCTTTCCAATAAGTCTGAATCCAAAGAAAACCTTTTTAACTGTTTCTGGAGTCTATAAAGAAATATGTCCACTTATTAAAACCAGACATGCCATTTTTTAAAGGAATTGCATCCTGTGAGGCATCCTGGCAAATGTTCCTTTCATCTTTTAGAAACTGCTTCAGCTAAATAACACAGGTATTCAGTCTCTCTGAGTTCACTTAACAAGTGTTTTAATGCTGACTTTAAAATAGATACTTGGAAGGAGCATGTTCCTTCCCTGCTATGCTGAAGTTCTGGTATTTGCAGAATGATGCAAGATGACTTATAAATGTTGTGTATCTGGACAACTCAACATAATGTATTTAAAGACAACTCTTCTTGTTTCTTGAAAGCCTTCTCATTGTAAATCTCTCTACTATTTGAGAAATCATTATGGGGGGTATATCCTTGTCCCACTCTAGTCTGATAATAGCAAAGTAGGAAAGCAAAGGTTGTAACTCATTAAATAAAATTCAGCTCTTTAATGCCTGTGGAACATTGTTATAGATACAACACTTTACGATGAGCAACTTGAGAATAGAGTTTTGCCTTGGAAGGTAATGGGCAGCTTTAATTATAAGCAAAAATAAAATTTATCTTCAATGAGAAAGCTATGTAGGCTACATAAATTTGCTACTGTCTGTTGTATATCTTGTGGACTCTCTGTGGCACTTTCATCTGAAGATGAAACGGTGTTATGAGGGCCAGTAGGGACAGCAATACGTTTTCTTTCAGAGTTGCTCCTTGTATTGGAGCAGAGAGCTAGAGAAATGTGCTCTAATGTGCTTGCTGGATGGGTTGGTTTTATCCTGTTTCCCTCAAAGCTTCAACAAAAATGAGGAGTAGGAGTGATGGGGGTTTGCTGGAAGAATATTTGTGGCCAGCTTTAGTGTGTGTATGGAGGAGCCTGCCATGAAGTTTGGATGTGAGGCTTCAAGGTGTGTGGAAGAGAAGCAGATGAGGTGGACTGTTTTCACTGTAGTGGATGTTCTGAAACTACATGTGGTACTGCAGTGGGCACTCTCAGCACTGCCACATTTCATAGAGCCAGATGCAGCACTAAATCTCCTCAGAATCAAACAAATATTAAGTATTGTCTATGGGCTTGTGTATAAAGAATACAGAAAAAAAAGACATTTAAAACAATAAGGAATCCTCTTTGAAAGGTCACCAGTTGAATGGTGGCCCTTATTGTGTGTCCCAGATGAGTAGTTTGTGATGCAACCAAACTTAATTCCTCATCTATCTGATGGGAGCCATTTTTCTTCTAACTCTTGCAGAGCTGTAAAGGTCTGCCTGAAGCCTGGCATTCAGAAGGGAATGAATCATCTTTAGTAAGGTATAAATGTCTGGGAATTGAATCAGGGTGGGGTTAAGTCTGGCTTAAACTCACGTTAGCAAACTGTAGAAAACAGTGAACTGTTAAGACATGTTTCATAGGAAAATTCAGTCGTTCTAGCAGCACACCAGTGGAGCTTACAACATAAAACATTCAAAAGCTATTCAGTAGAGAAACCAAAATTATTAAACTGCTTAAGAGTTACAATATTTTTTTAAAGTGTACACATTGGATTCTTCATTATTTTCCCTCTGGTTTTGAGGTTTTGGTATTCCTATTTGAGAATATCATACATGTACTTCATGCATGATATCAAAAAACTTACTTAAATCAATGAAAAAATAGTTAAACATTAAAATTGAAAGGAAGCTGATGTCTCGTATGATATAACACAGCTTGCACATTTAAACTTAAAAAAACCACTGCTGAATAATTTAAAGCTTAGGAAGAATCACGGGAAGTTCTTAGTATTGCTTCGAAGTGAAACTGGAAAACTCATCGCGGCATCAGGTAAGATTTTTACTCACACCTTGAGTCTGCATTTAGCAGGAAGAAGTTTTCCATCAAAAACTTCCAGTGTTCTGTAGTTTTGTACTGCTCTGTCTGTCTGATTGCATCAGTCTAATGTTGATTTTGTCAGCATATTTGAATATAGTTAAGGTTATGCTGAAGCCATTGCTCTTAGGACATATAAGCCCAGATGGGTACAGTAATTAGTAATTTTTAGTTTAGTTCATCAAAATGGCTTGGAAATCTAAAAGGAGTTGTACTTTGGGTAGTAAATAGTAGAAAATGTGACTGTTTCAGAAACTGTAAAATGATACGTTAGACAGAGAAGTGGATGCCCCATCCCTGAGGATGTTCAAGGCCAGGTTGGATGAGGCACTGAGCAAACTGATCTAGTGGAAGGTGTCACTGCCTGTGGCAGGAAGGTTGGAACTGGATGATCTTTCAGATTTTTTTCCAACCCAAACCATACTATGATACCTAGATTCAGGCAGTATATAATTTCTTTCTTGGCCCCAGTTTGAAGAAATTTGAGGGTGAGGCATTAGCATGCATTTGCAAATGCAGCATGAGCTGGATGGCTGATTTGGGTGATGGAGTAGTAGATAATTTTGCTGGAAAATTTTACGAGTTTGTTGAAGAGAACTGCTAAGTAGATAAAGAGGGAAAATCTGGGACTCCTAAGAGAATAAGTATAGAAACACACCAGAGAATTCTTAAGGTTTTGGGAAAAAGAAAGGATGGGAGGAGGCTTTGGGATCATACAGCTAATTGCATCTGATAATGTTTCCACTATATTGATTGTATAGTTGGAGATCTGGGTTACTTTATGACAGTACTGGTAAATGAAAGTAATTGGACTTAGACACATTGTACTGAAAAAGAGAAATAAAGAGGATATGAATTTTGGACTGGGCTATGCATCTTTTGTGATGGTATTGTTAATGCATTAAAATGTTGATACTTACTGTATACTAATAGATGCATTGTTTTAAAATTATTCAGTGTTGTTCTCTTCTGTTGCCAGCATTTTAGGTGCATTAAATCACTTAAGGAAATAAAATAAATACGTGAGCACAGGCATGCAGCTGAATTCCTACATATCAGATGGATTTCTAATACAAATTAAAGCACATGTTGGGTTTAGATTGTGATCATTATGGATTACCTCTAGAGTACAAATGGAAACACCAGAGGGGATCTGGAGAGCAAAAAGTTTGCTGCTTGCAAGGCTACGAGATACCTAAATCTGAATAGAAACCATAGAAGAATGGAAAAAGTGCTTATGAAGACTACTTGGAGTGATAAATGGCTTTGTAAGACTCCTGTTGGAGCAGATCAAGAGTGACAGTAGAACTATGGCAAGTGGTGCAGGTGAGAGCTGAGATGATCTCCAGTAGATCTGTCAGCCTCTAGAGAAGGAACGGGAAGGCATGAGAAAGTTGTGACATGAACTGTGCAATGAAGAAAGCTTTGGGCTATTTCATTATTATATTTCAGTAACAAAATCAGTTTATTGTCAGTGAGTGGACAATATGCTGCTTCCTCATTTTATGGAATTGATGAGAATAGTTTTAAACTCATGTAATGGGATACAGAAGAAAGTGCAAGTGAGACCCATGAGGAGCCTGTACAAGCCTTGAGGACACAGGGAAATTAAAATTGGATAAATGAGACTGCAGAAGTGGGTAAAGGAACAATATTATTAGGTGATAGCTAACAAGAAAAAACGAGTCCCCCTGTTGGTAAAAACTGTGACATGAAGATGTAGTTACTAAAAAGATCCCATCCCATCTGGCTGGGAGTTTGAGTGAGGTCAGTGTGAATCGTGTAGACATTGATGCATCAGGGTAAGCAGCTATGCTGAAGGGGAAAAAGAGGTATTGCCAAAAAAAAAAGGGCAATGTGTCCAGGAAGGCTTATACTGACAAATGGATTCAGTTGAGTGTTTGTGCACAATAAAGGCATAAAGCTTTCAGAAAAGGAAGATGGGATAAACCAGAACTACCTGGGATGAAATGCATTTGGAAGAATAACAAAGATATAAGCTCTACTGAAGTAGTGTTGCACTAAGCCAAAGGTGGATCAGAATAAGGACAGGGAGATAATGACTCAGAAATTGCAATAGGCCTGTAAGGTTTCCAAAGGACAAATACTTTAGAAGTTGCAGACTGTAGTTTATTAATCTGGAATAAAAAGTGCAGAGACTACTATGTAAATCTGGCATTAATGACGTCTTTAGTCAAAGGTTCAAAAAAATGCTGGAGTTAATATAAATATACGATTGTTGTACATTTTTTAAAATTCCCCATATTTCACTGGATAAATAATCATCCTAAAAATAGTATTAGGCATAAGAAAGGAGTCTGCAAGGAATGGAAAGAGAGTTGACTGATACATAGAACTGTGCCTTAAAAATCAGAAAACATAGGAATAAATTGTAAATGCATAGGATTCCACCTAAGATTTGATTTTTTTTAAACAAAAATGATAAGAAGAATGAAAGTACAGTCAGTGTAAAAAGATGAAAATTTGTACATCAGCAGTGATATAGATGGATAGGATTTAGATGCAACAGGTAGTAGTCCTCATATTTTAATGATGCTATTGAACCTGGGACAAAAATAGGGCAGCTAATAGGAATAATTATGCAGAAATGGAAATTCTCACCTCCAGGGGGAAGCAAAACTTAAATTATGTAATTGTTGAATTCCAAAGAGACCATATAGTCCACATCCAAGAACTTGCATAATATAATTGCAATTCCAACAGCAAGTACTTTTAATAAATATATCACATCAGAATTTGGTGTTACCTGAGGGAATAAATTAAAAATAGTACTTAAATTGGAAAAAAATTACTCAGTTAAAGAGCATCAGTATGATCTCAATGGTATGCAAAATCTTTTACAAAAAAGTTTTAAGGAAAGAATAATAAAATGCCATAAAACATGATAAATGAGTTAAAATATAATGTAGCATCTCCACAAGAAGGTCATACTTGATATCTTTAATTGAAAAGACATCTAAGTTAATTCTCTAAACGAAAGAAGGAATCATAACAAATCCATATGGACTTAAAAAAATACTGTTTGTCATCTGTTGTGTACAGATTTGTTAACATAGGAATTAAGAATGATTTTTAGGAGAGGAAAGAGGATGAAAAAATTAACTAGAGGAAAAATTAGAGCTGGAGGGTAGGCCGGAGGTCACCAAAGGACTTCCCAAGGACTGATATGGGATTGATCTAACAGCATGTTTCCATTAGTGATTGTACACAAAAACAACAACATTGCAAAAAACTATGATCTTGATGACAAAAGTTATCTGTATCAGAAAGAATATGTGGAAAACTGGAGTTTCATGTTGAAGAAATGGAATGAGAATATGAAGTGGAAAAGTAGTGCAAGTAGGATAAAAAGCCACTCACTGTCAGAAATGCAGGTCATGCACTTGGGGACTTGTACCAGGGTCATAGGTAGAGACTGAACAGACTCACAAGATAATTGAGGCATCAGAGTAATATATTAGCAAGAAAACGATAAATTTGATTGTAGCATGGATCATCTAATATCTGGCAGTGTGAGGAAGCGTGTTTCCAACACAAGAAAGCTTTAATGCTGTTTTATATAAGATATGCATAAAGTATAACACTGAAAAATCTGTGCCAATGTGATCATATGTACTTACGAAAAGTAAATTCAAATTGGATTAGGTGCCAAGGCAGCCTTGGGGAATGGAGAGACTGTTTTATGTAGGGAGATTAAAATCCTTGCTTTGGCTGACTTTGTAAAAAGAAAACTGAGAGGAAATACAATTGCCATCTTGCACATAGGAGGATTTATACATAAAAGATAATATTAGCAAAAAAAAAACCCCAAATCAAACTGATTTTGAGGACCTGTGGGGTGGAAACTTAGGCAGCTTCCAAATATGAAGCACAGTGGGACAAGGAGACACCTGACTAATTTTTAGATGAAGATGTGTTGATAGATTAAAAAAACGTGTGTGAAGTAGTGCCTATAAAAGGAGAAACTTCTCCTTCTCCCAGGAGAAACTGAGAACGTGGGGAGGGAAGATTGTTCAAAATAATACTGGTAAAGGTACCATGGTGATATTCTCATGAATTACATAATTCATGTGTTTTGCATTCAGAAAGGAGCAAAAACCTATATATTCTGATCTCTCAAAAAATACCCATCAAAATTGCTTCTTAAACAGAATTCTGCTTGTTTGGGGAGGTTTATATTAATCTGGCACATTTTACTACATGGACAGTATTGTTTAAGGAAAATTATTTCATATTTCTAAGCATTTTTTATTTTGAACATTGTTTTCTACTTTGGTAAAAGCAGTTTTTACACTGTATACCCCCCCAAAAAAAAGCACAAAACTACTGCAGCTGGCATTGTGCTAAATTTTTCACATAAAGCCTTGATATGTGCCAAGTGTGACTGTATTTTGCTGTATGTTTATAACAGTCATTATTTTTTATGTTAACTTCCTGCAGTAAAACACAATTTCTTGCAACTTATGGGAAACAAACTTTATGGGTCTCATATTTAGCATCGAGAAGAAAATCTCACAGTAAAAGAGTAGTTAGTGTCTCGTATTAATATTTCTATGATTAGTATGAGTAGCTGAGCTGATTATTTTTATAACCTGATTTAAAAAATAGAAAGGAATAAATGGGCTTAGTGAAGTGCTATGTAATGCAATCCTGCTCACAGCAGCAAAGAAGGAAGGCTTTCTGCTGGAAATAGCATTTGGTCTAGCTGGGTAATACAGTCTTTCCTTCAATGCATAGGAAAATATTGGCAGCCTTAGGCTATGTTTGGTATAATGTCACTTTAGTTATTCAGGTTTTTTTGGGCTTCCTTTTTCAGCTTGAAGGTATGAAGTCCCATTGAGATGGAAAAGATCCATATCTGAAATAGTGTAAATTGTTTGTTGATTTTCTGAAATGTGTAAGTCATAACTATGTGAGCAAAACCAAATCTTTAGCTTTGATGGCGTGCTGTGTGCTTTTTCTCTCTGCCAAAATGTTTGTCCTGGAGGTGATACATGGTGGAAGCCTTCTAAGGGTAAAGATAACAACACAGTGATGTTTCCTGGGACTAGTGCATTGGGTTAAGTGTGTGGCTAGTTTGAGATTGTATTCCAAATCATTTCAAGTAAATGATTATCATTTACACAGATCTAGCAGGTTTGGTGAATAAGTGAATCCCAGGAAAAATGTTGCTTATAGTCTTGTTTAGAAGAGTAAGCATTTTCAGAGAAGCAGGATATTTCTGCTGGAGGGTGGTGTTTGTGATGGCTATCATGGGGTGGGATTCATTGCCCCGCTATGCTGCTTTCATCCTGGCATTTTCTCTGCAAGTAGGTAATCCTGCTTCACACACAGTTGCCTTTTGTATTTTGGTTATATCAATGCAATTGCATTGCTTTCAGCTGAGTTATGATGGTGTAGCTGAACGGGAATCTGGTGTAGGGCCACAGAGGAGGAAGGATGCTCCCTTCAGCAGCAGTGCTCCTGCTGAGCCAGACACCATGAGGCAGGGGAGATGTGACCCACATACAAGGCAAGTACTTGACTCCTGGAGAGATGCAGAACATGATATAGTGTTGTCTTTAATTCACACTATTCTTAAATCTTTCTGCAAAGTCACCAGTGGGTGTGGCATGGGGAAGATTTTCTCTGGAAGGTAGTTATGAGTCACTAGTGGAAACCACTGCAGGTGGGAGACTGCCTATTTCAGGAGTTAAAAGCTATAAATTAGTTAAGAAATGTAGGTGGAATAGGGATGAACCTAATCTGAAACTAGACTATTTGGAAATTTATGGTTTACTCAATATTTTTCATTTTGAATATTCAGATATCTCTACATTTCATAACTAAGCATGTTGGTGTTTTTGTGTTATTTCCTGCTTAGACATAACTAGGGCATGTGGAGGATCTTGGAGGAGATCTAAGATAGCTATCATTTGAGATTTCTATCCTCAGTTTGCAGACCATGCTGCAGAACAAGATCTGAATATTCATTTTGAACTTTTGGGGGTTGTTTATCCAAACTATTTGAAATTTGCCAATCATTATCAAAGCTTAGATCTTCTTCTCATTGCTTCAATTACTGAGAAAGATTGCAAATTCTTACTTGGGAGAATAGTTAGTATAGGGAGATGTACTAAATAGCCTCAGCTTTGAAAGTGGGACAGTTCAAGTAACGTCCTATTTTTTTGTTTGAAAAGCCCCCTAAAGTAAAGGAGAAAGGATATCTAGAGATTTACATTTCCTTTTTTTGAATTTATAAATAGAGGTGGTCCTGCCTTAGCAAACTGTAATAGCCAGCTCTGCTATTTGCAGGTTTATTTGAGCAATGATAAAGTTACATAATTTTTCTTTAGGTAATGTACTTATTGATGTAAGCAAAGTCTGTTCCTGTCCTTTAAATCTGGTTTTACAGCTTTCCTATTATTTCTACATCCTATATACAAATTGCATAGGCTTCCTATATATATTTAACACAGTCTTAACTCTTGAACAATTAATTGATCCTCTTGAGTAGGAGAATATGGTATCAATGGAGCATCTAGTTCAGTACACCCTGAGAAATGGGTTTTTATAACAAAATTTGTGAATGCACATGTCACAGGCTGTTGAAGTTTGTCTTGTATTCAAGATTTAAATATCTTCATTCTATTCACTGTTGTCATGGTTTTATTTCCCTTAGCTTTATTTCATCTTACTCTCTTATCTTGCCTCAGTCCTCCCTCAGCTTTCTTACCTCTTATTCTCAATGTTGTCAAAGGTTTATATTTCCCCTTACTGCAGTGCTGCATTTGACTTCAGTGTTGGCTGTTTCTCCTCTTGTCTATGCACATTTTTCTTTCTATCATTAATGTTTGCCCTTTGTTCACGGTATGGACACTATCTGTGTTTTGCATGCACTGAGAATGAGTGAACACGGTCTTGTAGATGGAAAGTTAAAGCTTGGTGGAAAGATAAAGCTTCTTTGATGGCCAAGTCCGTAATTGCAGTCAGGATGACTACTGTGGAGGCCAGAAGACCACATCTTTCTTAAAACAAGGTGAGGAGGGTCTCCAGGTTTGCCTGTTTTCTCCTTGCTGTTCCATAACACAAAAACAGTCGCTCTTTAGAGCAATCCAAAGGTCTTGATAGATTTTGTGCCTGACCCTGGTCTGGGCAATTGAGAAGCAGAGGAGCACGTATGTGACACAGGAGGCTGGAGATGGGGAAGAAACCATTGCAAATATTAGAAGGGCATGTGTGTCTGATTCCTCAAGGGGAAAATTACTGATTCTCACACACAGTAGGATGCTGGTCAGAGATGGCAGGACAAGCCCCATCAGAACAGAAGCATGGAGCCCTGTTTGGAAGGATTTTGATTACAATGTGCCATGAATTGAAAGGCAAGCAATAGGAAATGATGTTTTTTTCCCCCTGTTTTGTATTTAAAGAACAGGAAGGACAAACCTTTGCATGTAATTTCAACTCTGTGCAAAATGTAAGAGAAAGGCGTTGAAAAATGAGTCAAAGCGAGTGGTAGAAATTTCCTAAATTTCCAAAGGGCCAGGCTGCTATTGCGCAGAATAGAGAACAGAAAGAAAACCCTCCCAGAAAGTATGACAGTGTTTGGATAAGCTGTAGAAGGCTTTCTCTTTTTTTCAGGTTTTTTGTTTTTTTGGTTTTTTTTGTTTTTGTTTTTTGGGATTACTTTCTTATTAGGAGTCCAATTTGATTACTTTCTGAGAATTCAATTGCATCAATATGAGACATCATGTTACTTTGGAAATTAGAATTATTCCAACACAGGGCTGTGTGCATCTTTCCTTTTGTACAGAAGAGAAATGTTCCCCTCTGCCAGAGTAGTCAGTGCCCCGTCTATTTGCAAAGCGAAATGTGTCATCTCCAGAAGCAGAAACATATTTGTGATAGGAGGGGAAAAAATATTAATCCTTTCAAGAATTAATTTTCCAGACCATGCTTTTGCTAGGTACCGTGTGTGTGACCTGAAGCTGTTTATCTTAGATAAGGATAGAAGGGAAGGACAGAAGACTGTGGGCAGGAAAGAAGAGAAACAAATGTCAAAGCACAGACTCAAGGTGTAACACAATATATTTCTGTGTTCCTGTAAACAGAAATGTGACTATAAAAATGACAGTGAATGTGAAAAATGTTGGAAGGCAGAAAATGCCCCTTTGGCAGCATTGCATAGGATTGGGGATAGCATAGTAAGGCAGCAAGTGCATCCTTCTGTTGCTGTGCTCATACTCTGGATACCAGTCAGTTCCTCACCCCTTGAATCTGTGCCCCAGCAGGGAGGCTGCAGCAGGAAATCCTTTAGCACGCACAACTTCTGAGCCCATTTCATTTTCCTTCAGATGTTCTCACACTTTTGTAACATACTGTGAGCTAGGTGATGATAAATGTCACTGGGAGTACAAGGGACCCATTCAAAGGCTTAGTCTGATTCTGCTGGGTTACATTTTTATTGATTAGAAAGATATTTATCTTTATTAAAAGCCTTTAAAAATTTTTTTTAAAGCTAGAATGTAGTATGACAAGAAATGTAATGTGAAGAAACTCAAAAGATTTCGCTACCTCCTAAGGGAAAAACCCACAAAATAACTCTCAGATGCTTTGTATTTGTTTACTAACTGGAAACTCTGGATTATTTTAACAAGAAAACTGCAAGTAAGTACTTTTTCTTTGGACTTTTGCTACTGTAAATAAAAAGTGAAATTCCCTATGAAGGAAAATTATTTTACCAGTTCATTAGTTGCCTTCTGTTTTGTAAAACGAAATTTACTTTCACCTTTCTGAAGATGAAAACCTGCCTATATACGTGTATTCTTATTTTGTTATGGGTAAACTTTTTTGGTATGGGCTGTAATCAGGCATCCAGGCAAAAATATTTTATCCTTAAGTTCTGTTCTACTCATTTCTGAGTAATTTCACTCCACTGTTTTATTAAGTAGGTGATTAGAGGAATAGGTACATGCTGATATTTTTTGAATCATTTTGACTTACACTGAAATAAAATTCGATTTAGAAATAGAATATTTTTTTATGTGTCTCTGAATGACACTATAGCTGTCTCAAGATAATGGCCTAACTTTTACTTGCAGCTATATCCATCAAACACGAAGTAAGGGCAATGTGAAAAATTAGAGTAATAAAAGAGCAGATACTTTTCTTTGCTGAGAGACTGTGTGTGACCTGCCCTGGTGAACATTAAGAGAAAATTGCCTTCCTGCAACTACTTAACATTAGAATTGTGTGTTAGCAGCCATCAGACTGAGCAAAAGATCCAGACATTTGGGCAAGGAATTTTTTTTTATTACTTTCTTATTAATTTATTTTAGCATTACTATGAACCCATAAATGTATTGTTTTAAGTAAGCGGTCTTTAGTGTTAATGGAAAAAGAAAAAATCTCTTTTCCAGGTTTTGGTTGTCTTTGGTATTTCAGCTTTTGTAATCTTAAAAGTGGATTTAAAACTCTGATTTCAGGGAAAGAAAAGAAGAATCTTGACATCAGAGTTGAAAATAAGAATTGTGGAAGTATTTCCTTCCAGTAACTTAAATGCTCAAAATCCAAAAAGGAAGAGTCCAAAGTTTATGTTCAATTTCACTGGGGATGTCCCCTGGGGACAAGAATGTACTAAACCCAAGAACTTATTAACTCTTTAGGTTCAAAATACCACAGAGTACTTTCAAGAGCTTCTACTCTGTCTCCTCTGAAAATCACCCAAGGAGTATGTGGATTAGTCATAAAAGCTTTGTGAAACCTGGCAGAAAAAAAGTAGGAGTTCTGAGCAGCTTTAATCCTGTTCTTTGACTTAATACAAAGCAGCTAACTAATTGCCATTTCATTTTTCACGTTACTTCTCTACCTTCACTAAATACATAATTGAGCAGCTTCACATCAGATCTAAATGCAAGGAAAACCACAGCCTTTCTTATAAAAAGTGTTAGTTGTGGCTGATAGGGTCTGAGGGATGAGAAGGTTAGCTTATTTTGCCTTGCTTGGCACGTCTTTGAATTGTCATTGGCTTTGCTTCACATAGATCCTCTGACACCTGGAGAGGGATGGGATACCATCCTCTCTCATGAGTTGTCCTGGATAATGATTCTTCCTGATGCCCTTCATGCATAACAGAGCAAAGGCAGAACTTGTGGCATAGTGGGGCTGTGGTCTGCAGAGCTGGACATAGTTTCAGCCCAATCCCAAGAAGTCCCCTGAGCCCTGATAAGCCTGCTTCTTCAGCGAGGCGCCACAGTGCCACTGCTCCTGACAGCATGGATTGAAAACCTATGGATTTGCTCAAGTGGATATTTTCTTCCTACAGTAGAAGCAAATTATTTAGCTGAAGTGCTTGCAATTCAGCCACTGTTACTTGTAGGTACAAAGAAAGAAGACTGAGTTAGAAGCTTCCTCTTACAGAACTCTTAAGAAGAAAAAAATGTTTGGCTTCTTCCTATGCTTGGTGGGGCCAACACTGACAGCCAACATTTTTTGGTGATGCTTAGGTTAGGAAGTTGGGCTCACTTGTGCCTCCTTTCACCCTGGCTGCCTCCTGGAGCTATGCTGGGGTGAGATAGGGCAGGGGCTGTCCCTGTCACTTATCAGGGCCTGGATCACAGGGGCAGAATGGGAGCTGCAGAGGTGCATGAGATGTGGTCATCACCTTGGCTCAAGGCCCCATTAGATGGGTTGCCATCTTTGAATCATAGAATCATAGAATCACCAGGTTGGAAGAGACCCACCAGATCATCGAGTCCAACCATTCCCATCAATTTCTAAGCCATGCCCCTCAGTATCTCATCCACACATGCCTTAAACACCTCCAGAGAAGGCGAGTCAACCACCTCCTTGGGCAGACCGTTCCAGTGCCTAATGACCCTTTCAGTGAAGAATTTTTTCCTTATGTTGAGCCTCAACCTCCCCTGGTGGAGCTTGAGGCAAAGGTAAAGGGTAAAGGACATAGGGATGTGCTGGTGAAAAAAGTTCCCACTGTACTGGAAGAGGAATAAGCTCCATAGAGTTTTTTGCCAGATTGTGTAGGTAAGAGTTGTTCCCATGGAGGCACAGGAGATGCTGTAACTGTGTGTCTGTGTAACTGTGTAACTGGGCTGCCAGTGGTTTTGTTGGGCTGTTCAAGCATGATGGTAACAGGGACTGTTACCTTCCAGTCAGTGACTTGATGTTGGTAAGGTCCAACTGAGAGGTAGTCAATCGAGGATTTCTTTCCATCTTTTTATTACTAGGTTAGTTTTTCACTGGATAGATTCCTTTAGCCACTTGTCTGAGCAACCACAGAGGTAGCTGGGAGTGGGGAGGTACCAGATGGAGGCAGACGATGGGCTCAGTGATAGCATGGGCTTCAATGGGACATGGGGGAAGCAGGGACAGTGGAGGCAAAGGTCTGCTGTCCTCAACAAGGACTTTGCTCCAGCATGTCCCAAATCACCAAATGTCCTCCCAAGTAGTTATAAGACCCTCTTTTCCTTCAAAAATGTTATCTCTGTGATGCATCACTCATGCTGCATTTTTCATAATGTCATAATTCCAGTCACAGATGGAATATTTTACAAAGTATTCTGTCTATAATATAAGAAATATGCTAAACATAACCATTATGCTACATTTGAAATGTAGAAATGAAAATATAAGTTGAAAGGTAGAACTATTGCTGCTGTTGTGTTTATAGCATGCTGTCGATGGGAGCTGTTAACCCTAAAACTGCCTGGTAGCAGCTCATTCACTGTGGGGAAAAAGCTGGGATAGAAATAAGGATTAATAAAAGCATAACAGATTGCATTTTTTACAGCTATAGCTGACCATTAATTTTCAAGTTCTGTAATAAATCATTTTACATAGAATGGTACGGTAACACAAACTGTTGCAAAAATAAAAATGCATGTTAAATCCCACTTTTGTTTTGATTGAGGTGGAGTCAGCTATTAACTGCATGATTAGAACGCAGACGCTGAGTCCTATTCTTTCCTTAATTGAGAATTGCTGTTACAGATACTTGACAGTGGTTCATAGTAGCAATAATCCCATTTGAAAATGGTTGTTATTCCAGTTCATAAGTAGCTTGCCAGGGCGTTAACCTCAGCTTCACCTCTGATGGTTAGGAAAATAATCCGGTCAGTATCAAATGGTGATGTTTAGTGATTTCCTACTAGATGATTGCCAAAGTAACAATGCAAGAAAACATAACTTTAAAAATATTTTACAATACCTTTGGTTAGAAGGAGGGTATAGGCTGTGAAAAATATTGTAACTTTCATCGTTCAAAATGAAAATCTGTCGCTTACTGAGAGTGCTGACTTAAAAATTCTTGCACGTCTTTTGTTGATCTTGCATGCTGATGCACACGACCTGCTAATGCAATGCTTGGCTTTCCATACAGAGCCATTCATCCATGTTATATGTGAATGAAGCTTCCTGGTTTGTACATGTGCTGTGTCACATTCCTCTGGTTTTCTAACAAAGCTTTTAATTGGTATGCTGTGACTAATGAGCATGAAGTCCCAGAGGAAATGGAGCAGAATTTTCCATTATCCACCAAGATAAGCTTCAAGCACATAGATTATCAGGGCTTGAACTCCACTATAAACCAGGGTCCAAGTCTCCAAGTATAATGGAATCTCATAGCTGAATATTTTGCTTCCATAACATTAAATTAATAGTTTTTCAGCAAAACTGCATTTTCTGTCTGACAGGATTGCACAAAGTGTAACTGGCATTTTGCTTGGACATCAGATACATCCCTGACCCATCACCATTAAAGTTCCCATAAAACTTGAGTGGTGATGTCCTGTCTTCATTCTGGTTTGGGAAATGATGTGTTGCATACTTTCGTGGGATAAATCTCTCTTCAGTTTCAGAGAACTTGCTCTTCATTCTTTTGAAAAACTATCGTACAGTGATGCTGACACAGGATTGCTGCCATATGGTACACCAGAAGTGGTTGCATTTTTGTGGGGAGTAACAGCTCTGACTCAGACTTGAGTGCGTTCAGGACCATTTTGCTTTTGAGATAAGACAAGGTTGGATGTAGTGAGACCAGCATACCTATAGACTACATCTACCAAGTAAAGCAAGGTAATTATCTTCTATACTGCATGTTCAGCACACCTACTAAGTATCCCCAAAAGGTACAATATCAAAGAAATATTAAATTAAATTAAAAGCATAGAAAGATATTCCTGTTGCCACTGGAACTAGTGGGAAAATAACAGTTAGCTTTCCAATATAGTATATTGAATTTTTTTTTTACCAAGTCACTATTTTAGTATTTAACTCAATTTACAATTAATCATTTCCTCCTTTCAAACAGAGTCTTGGTTTGAATTATGTTTTGGGGTGAAATTATCAACCCAGAAAAAAAAAAGAGAGAGATTAGTTTTGTTGGGTTTTTTTTTAAAAAAAAAGGGTTCATTTCAACAGGGTCAGTTCCCTGGACTGTCACAGTTCATTTTGTGGCTGTGCAGAAGTTTGTGGGGACAGGGACTGGAAGAGAGTGGCTGAGGGAAAAAGAGATGTCATTGTACAGTGACATTACCACCTCATGCCAGGTTAAAGTTTGTGAAACTATGGCTTATGCATATGGCGCTGGGTGGGCACAAGCTGTGTGGGGCAGGTTGGTCCTTCTCACACAGGTGGCTCCTCACCTCCCCAGCAGCTGTGGCTGCACAAAAGCAGCCTTTGGTTTGTTCCTCTCTTACATGGCTGATTTGCTTCATTTCCTACCTCTGGGAAGGTGGTTGCCTTCTGATGGACTCCTGTAGACCCTCTCCGTTCTTATCTTGTGAGGGAATTACCAAGGGTGTCATCATAATCTCTTGTGCTTGGTGCACATGTGCCCAGTTTCTCTGGGCAGTGGATGCATGTATTACACAGTGAGGAATGTGTGAAGTGCAGTGAGGCAGTATGCAAGGAGTTTTGTGCATCTTTTTGAGATACAATAAGGCATTTGATGCTCCATGATATCTTCGCAAGTTGTTTCACAATAATTGTTTTCTTGGCATAGTAAACAAAAAGAAAGGAAATTCTATATAACCACTGTATTAATAGAATATTATTAGATTTAAGGTTAGCAAATGCAAATACCAAGAGCAGTAAGTACATTGTGTATTCAGATTATACTACATTTGTGTGCTTTGAGGATGGGGTTTATGCTTCGTCAGTAATCAAGTTTTCTATGTGCACTATTAACTTTGGATAGCTGTAAATAATTGCTTGTCCTTTCCTTACTGTCGCATATACCAAGAGGACAATCTAACTTTGCACCAAAGCATGAAGCCTATTATTGCTTTAATACCTAATGAGATGGGAAGGGGGAGGGGAGTTTAAAGGTTTTGGATACTTCTGGAATGCAGATAAGAAAGCACAGCTGATGTATTCCAGTAGAGCATGGAGTCCATCATTTACTTGTCCAGGTCACTGTACTTAAAGTACATAACACCAAAGGAGCTGTTGTGAAGATCAGGCCTACCTTTCATTTTTATTTCACTGATTCTGTGAAACTCAGAGTGCAGATGTCTGCTAACCACAGCAGTTTGTATTTGTTGACCCTACTGGTGTTGCAAAATATACAATAGTTTTCATTCATAGAACACCTTCTGACCTGCAGCAATGTAAAGCACCTTGCAGCCTTGGGTGAGGTCACACAGCTGCAGCCCTTCTGGGAGGGATGATGTCAGGGGCTGCTGGAGCTCCCCAGTATATGTCCCTGGCTTTAGGGCTGCTCTGAAATTCTGACATCTTACTTTTCTTTAGGAGTCTCTAGCTGAAGGGAGGATTCCCGTGTTCCATCCGGCCTCCTTGTTGTCCCAGACAGCAGCAGTGTAGAATCAGACTGACAGATATGCTGGTTTCCAACTCGAAAACCAGATCAGTTTTGTACTGACTAAGCATAATTGGAAAGCTGCTTGGTCAGTCACTCCTTTTCTTAGCAAGCACTGTGGCACTCCTGCGGTGCAAAAAGCATTTACCTTTACCACTTAAAACATCTCCTGGATGTCAAGGGTGAAAATTGTTACAGCCAGTTTGTTTCTCTGTGTGAGCAAATGTTTGGAATTATCCTCCTGTCATCCCTCTCTTTTTTTTTTTTTGACCCCATGTGCTGTCATGACAGTCTGGAGAATTCACTTGTGTGTTTTTAATTTCATAAGGGTGAGAGAAGTGATTAAATATATGATTTAGGACCCTTCCCTTGATACCCAGCAAAAGTTCCAACCTCATGACTTTAAAAAACAGACACTTTTTCTCACCAACTTTTAACAGGTACCCAAACAGACAAAGCCTTAAAGAATTGTCAGGCAACAACAAGGATCTTGAAAACCGCTCTTCACAGATCCTACAGATTTATTTCCCATAAAATTAAAAACAAGCCTTAGTTTTTTTGCAGACGGGATTTTGGTAGTTGTATAGAAATGCCTTTTTCCCAGTCAGTAGTTCAGCTGTTCATAGAAGCGTGTGTAGAGTAATACAAGTTCTTAAAGAAAATAAATGCTGATATATGCTAAATGTGTCATATTTTCACATTTGTATTGGTTTTATTATTTTCATTAAAAGCTTTAAAACTTTTTTTTTTATTTTATAGTTACATATTAAGGAACTATAAAGCTATGACCTTTAAGATTCTTACCTGCTTTGCAAAATGAGGGTAACTGTGTTTGTTTTCTTAGTGCTTTGAGAGATATTCATATCCTAGTAAAATATACCACACTAGTTAATTTGGAGTAAATGTAAAAGTCAGACTTTTTAGAAGAGTGAGAAATACTTGATTTTTTAACATCTCTCTGAAATGAGATGCCATCTACTACTTTTTAGTGGTTGGTTTGTTGGAAAGCTCAGAAGTACAGCCCCTTATTGACTTAGTCCTGTGCTGAATGTAAATTCACACAAAGAGCAATTTAACACGTGACTGACATTTTACAGTGTGAAATGAAAAAATGCACTGTTAAGGTTACCGGAGTGTGGCAGGATGTTTAATCAGCTTCTTTGCTTTAAAGAACAGTAGGAAGGAGATGATGTATTGAAGATGATAGCTTCTTGTAGATTTTAACTCCTAATGTCAGGATCTGAGCACAATAGCAGATTAAATCTCAGTTGGGGAACTTCCTACTGGACTTTCTATTTTTAGATGTTTGTGGCTGCTTCTTCCTTCACTTCTAACTGGCTGGCTTTTGCTTCCTTGAAAATCTGAGTTGCTTTCTCTGAGATCCACTTCCAACTCATAATGTATTTCTTACTAGAGCGATCTTTTTTCCTTCTGTTTTGTAGTAAAAGGTAGAAGAAAGCATAAATAAACACTAAAAAGACAGCATTAAAAAAACCACTAAAAACATAGCCATGCATTTTCCAATTGTATATTAGTACACAGATGAGATGAATTCATGGCTTTGAGCAGTAAATATTTGCAACACACTTAGCATGTGTGTAAGAGCACATCACTTACATGGAACAACAGTAAACCAACCCAGATTTGCTTTTCCAACTGGGTAGGTTGGATAGTCTGGTGCACTTTCAGCTCACAAAGGAAAACTCTCAGTAGCTGTGAATGCTTCCACTGAGGCATGCACACATCCATAAGTCAGATGGCTTCAACTGACTGTCCTTTTTCTCTGACCAACACTGACTGGTTCCAGAATAATTCTGTATTTTAGGAACCTTTTTCTCTACTATGCTCTGTGCTCTCTCTTGAGAGATTAATTTACAATAGGAGGCCTAATTCTAATCCATCTCAGTCATAGCACATCTGGGGTTATGATATTAATTTTAATTACAGACTTTTTTCCTTCTCTCTGCTCTTCATCCTCAGGATGTTGCAGTTCTGCGCATTGACATCCCGCCCTGCCCCTCCCACCCTCTTTATTATGTTTTAGAGATCATACCTCTTGCATTTTACTATCTTTCAAAGATCTATTTTGGGTCCGTTCTGCCTTTCTATTCTAATTCAGGTGATAAGTATGCATTTTTGGATCATACATTTAATAGTGAGCTTCATCATTATACCAGTCCATGGGTTTGGGGTTTTGTTCTAATAAGGTATATTAGCGTGGTAAAATGATTATAATATTACAGAAATATTAGTCTTGTGCCTTCAAAGGGATATTCTTCTTTTTCACTGTAATAAATTTTCATTTTATTGGTTTTTAATGAATCAGCTTCATAGAATCATAGAATCACCAGGTTGGAAGAGACCCATCCCAGTCTCCTGTCTCTTGGATGTTTTGTTCTACTTCATCTCTCACCACTCTAAAGCAGTGTTTGGTTTTTGCTTGCTCTTGAACCCACTGGTGGAGTTCTCTTTATTCTAGTGGGTTCTCAAGTTACAAGTTTTTACTTCCTTACTTTGTCAAAAGTACTCGAAGTACTGTACAGCTCCTCTGTCATTTAATAGTAGCTGTATTTTGTCCTTGTCAGTTGTGGGGACACAGCCAGATCAGAGCAAGAATTTAAGTCAAAGGTATCTGAAAACCCTGTAATCTTAGAAGCGTCCTTAGAGGATTCAAGAGTGAATGTTGTCACTGACATTCAGCTGTCCTTGTTACGATGAGTCTCTAGCTTTGAGTAATGCCCATGTCTTCAGCATCAGATCTACTACCTGCCTCTTGCGATGCCATACAGTCTGGCACATGCAGTGAGATAGCTGATAGCACCCACACATGGTGCATTTTAAATGCTTTAAATCCAAGAGAACAACCTGAGCACCTACTTCTTGTCTTGTCATCTTAATCTGATCTTGGGCTCCACATTCTGTGCTGTCACCACAGAACTAACATATGCACATGTTTCTGTCACTGGTCTCTCCTTTGACTGCATTGTTTTGTCTGTGGCTTCCCATTGCCCAGGTGGTGCCCTGTCTGCTGGGTTGTAGGCTGTTGGAGACGGGATAACTCTTGCTGTGCTTGCTGACATTGGTCCACCACAGCCAGGAGCACAGAGAACAGAGGTCTGAGAAGTGAGCAAGTGTAAAGAAGAGTAGTGGGATTGATATGTATTGAATATGGGAAAGCCTTTTCCCTCTTCTAACTGCTAGGCATCTCTTTGGTCCCTCTTGGATCCTGCTCAGGTTGTTTGGAAGACGGAATAAAATCTGTATAAAATTTTACTCTCTGTGTCATAAGGATTGCCAAAACCAGAAATACAAGCATTGATTATGTTCTCCAATGACACTGACATGTTACCCTTGCAGAGGACCCTTATGTGGGTTATTTAAGGGACTGTACTTGAGAAGTGCAAGGTTGTGCCTTCAAATGATATTTCTGTAGCAGGCATGGGAAACCATGCATGTGCTGCAGGTTGTCAGAGGTCACACCAGTACTTTCTGGAAGAGAACTAGGGCACAACAGGGACACACGAAGGTTTTGGAAGAACTGGGATAAAACGTCCAAGGCCCCATTTAAGCTGCAGTGTATGAGCCTTGCAGCAGCTGCTTTTCCCCACCTACATCCTAGCTGTGTCCAGGGTGACTCTGACAGAGGAGGCTACAGTCAGTAATGGTTTTCATTGAAAAAATATGAAGTATTAGCAGCAGCAAAACCCCCTTCTGTAACTTTTTAATCAGAGATAACATGATGGGTAAAATGAGGATATGGTCAATAGTATTACAGGAAGTTCATTCACTGCTAAATAGCAGTTTCCCACAAACAGTGGATGCAGCCCATTACTGGGTCCTGCCGCTACCTTCCTTTCATCTCTTTTCCAAACACAGACAAAGTCTGTTGGTGTAAGAAGGGTAACTGTGCTCTTTTAACACCCCAAGGATGTTTTCTGGGCACTGGAAAATGAGATTTCAGTTTTGCAGAGCTCTAAGTAACCTGTGACAGGCCCTGTGGAGGTTGTAACCCTACTTTGGGAGCCACTGTCTTGTATTTTAAATGTGAAATCAAGATGGCATCTGTTAGCATTTAGTCTGATACTTAGATGAGCCTGGATTTTGGTATGGAAACCTAATTAGTCTGAGACGGCACTCCTTTTTCTCATACAAAATAAAAATAATCATCAACTCAATAGATCTGTAACAAATTTTATTGGCATTTTGGGAGGTGCAAGCATTGCCAGTGATAATTAAAGTATTGTCACATGCCTTCCCAGTACAGGATTTCAGTATATTAGTGCATTTTCGTATGTTCTGCCTAATAAGATGGCAGGTAGCTGTGAGCCATGAAAAACTTCTTTGCGTTTCTTACTTCTCCCATAAGCATGCTCAGTTTTATTTCCCTGCTTCCTAATGGAGGATTTATTTGCCAGATAACTTGTGGAAGTATTTTTCATGTATTTCTTCATGCTTTTCCCAATAGAGAGTATCTTTCAATTTTAGTTCTTTTCCTTTGACCCCGACACTGTTTTTTCTGGATTTCCTGCATGCTTTGTTTGTCCAAGTTTCTGTTTTCAGTTTGTGATCATTCTTTTGCAGTGATGGAGCATCTGCCCATAATTTGCATTTCTCTATTGTGAAAAGCCATTTTGTTACATTGAGGCTTTGAGTCAGGGATGAGTTCCAGTTTTGTCTGTTACTTTCAAATATCACTTTTGGTCATGTAACTTCAGTGCCTGAATGAGCAGCCTGGGCTACTGATACAGCAAATAGAGAAGTCCAGTGCACTTTTGTCTTCCTGATGATGGATCAGATTGTCCTGAATTGATCTGGGGTGGAGGAAGGCATGTCCTCAGGTAGGACTTTCCTTGTCTCACACTTTTTATGGAAGATGATGATTCTGATGTGCTGTTGAAATTCTTCTGTTTCATATATAAATATTAAAAGGCTTAGATCATAGTTTCTCTGTTTCTGAAGCCAATACAAAGTTGGAAAAATGTAAGAGTAAGGAACTGGTAAAACCATGAGTGGCGTGTTGTATTGAGGATGCCTGTAATTACCCATTCAATGCTACCGAAAATGTTGCAGAGTGTTTGTCTGCACAGAAAAGTCCTGGGAAGGTTGTGTCAGGGCTGAGGTGTCCATAGCACAACAGAGCTTTCAAGCTTCATCATCAGATCCCACACTGAAGGCATGGGCTACCCAGGGACTGCTCTGGCCTTCCACCTTTCTTAAGATTATAAGTGATGCTGGGGCATAGCACTAGCCTCTCTTTGCCAAAGTCCCTTAATGATAGAGAGAGATCTCCTCTAAGAGTGAGTCTCACGAGCTGTTGTGCAAAGCCCCCTCCACAGCTTTTAAGAGAGCAGGGGGTCTGGTTCAGGCTGAGGAAATGAAGAAGAGACAGAGAACATTTTGTTTTAAAAACCCAAACAAACCCAAAATATGAATGACTCCTCAATTTGCTCAGTAACTGAACTCAGCAGTCTGACAAGTGGGCTAATGCCCACCTTTCATCATTGCTGTAGACAATGCCTTATCAGGTTCTAGCATACAATTTAGCCATTGATTTGGATTCCATTTAAATGAGATCTTCAAAATAAGATTGTTCCACGCTGCACAGTGCACACTCAGCCACTCAGTAAACATTTTGCCTTTTCCTCACCTGTTAGTGATAGCTGCTTGGAGTAAAGTTGTCAGGAAGCTGTTACCACCTGAACCTTTTTGTTGTTGTTTGTTTTCTGACTGTTGGCCCTGTTGTATGGGGCAAATTCACAGATCTTGCCAAGCTGCGTGGGGCTGATACAGAAATTTTCATGTAACATTCACAGCAAAAGCAATCTGCTCGCTATTGCCCTTAAATGTCACTGGTTTATTTACAAGGTTGGCTTACAAAAATACACATGCAGAGTGAGTGAAAGCTTGTTTCCTTACTAAAAGTGAGCTTTCCGGACTTGAAAGGCAAGACAAGTAAGCATTATGCTATGATTTAGGTTTCTGCAGTAGGAAGTCTTTTAAAACAGCTCATAGAGATCTTATTTCTTAAATGGCTGTGTTGACCTTTAATAAAGGGCTAGTCAAAATTTGGGGAGGGGGGTAGGTTTTGTGGGGGTTTTTTAGTTTGTGAGGTTGTTCCTGCCTGTAGATTGAGAGTCGCTTCCTTTTGCTGTTGAAAGCTGAGGTTGGAAAGGAAGACTTACTGCAATCTATTTCAAGAATAGTCTGAGGAGGAAATTCTCTTGTTGCTAATAGCTGGTGCAGTACGCTCTGCTGGAGAATAGCTCAGTAAGTTAAAATTATATGAACTTTTGATTTCATGCATCTTGTTATTATTTAGAAATATCATTGTCCATATTGCAAACATCGTATCTTCTTTGTTGAGGGCTGGGGGAACTGTGGGTATTTGGTATAGCTTTGATCTCATACTAATTTGGTGATATAGCAAGGGTTTCAGTTAGAAAAGAGAAAAGTAGATCAGCTACAGCTTTTATGACAAAGCATCAGCCTAAGCTGATGAGGTAACCTCTGAGAAACATTAGCAGTGCATTTCATTATCCAGCACCCGGACTGAGAGGGGTAATTTTGCCCATCTATGTGTCTGTGAAGTCCTTATCTTTTCAGCTGTTTCAGGTTGCTTTAGGGTACTTCTGTCAACTATTTCAAATCAAGGGCTCTGTTTAAATATCTACAGCAGGGCAATCCAAAGCTCCCTCAAAGCAGAGCTAGATATCCTAGGCGAGCATATTAGAATGAAAGTGTTTGTCTAAATGCATTTCTCTTTCACTTTAATCGAAGGTAGAGAGGTGTTCAAGGAATACCTAATTCTGTACTTTATCCAGAAGTGTGTGCTGTCGTGCTGGAAGCACTGCAGGCTGTGGACATGGAGGCGAGATTAAAGCCCATGTACTCCTGCATTACATGATGATGGTGCTCCTGTTGCAGTGGAGTGTGTGTACTGAAGAAGAGTGGGACCCCCTGGAGTCCCCTTGCCCCCAGCTCACCCCCCATGGGGCTGGCTCAGGGAGAAGGAGCTTGGGTGGAGTGAAACAGAGCTCAGGGTCTCAGCCAGGTCGGTGATGATCCCTGCATCCCTGTCTGCTCCTTGGCTGTTGGTAGGAAATTTGTTTTCATCCCAGTGGCTAAGTATCCACTGCTGCTTATGGGCCCTTTGTAGAACTGTTATACAGATGTCAAAAAGCCTCTGCACCCTAACAGTCTTACACTGTTGAAAATTCACACTTGTTCTCCTTTTGTTGTCCCAAGAAATTTGTCTGGTAAGCAAATTAGGGAGTTTCTTAAACTTTTGTGCAGTAGAACTCAAAAGAAAGTAGTTAATTAAAAGAGAAAAACAAAATAAGCTGGAGATAAAAGAAATATCTTTCACAAGATAATTTATCGAAGTATTATCTGCACACCCTTCAAGGCAAAAATTGTTGATGCAGGTATGAAGTGAGTTTGCCTGTGAAGCTGCTTGTATACCAGGGTGTGGCGTCCCCAGACACTGTCCCTGTCACGTATATGCTAGCCTTTGAGAAGAGACACATGCCGGTATTGAGTGTTTGATCCCATCCCATGCTCTGTTTTGGGACTTGGCCAAGTGGAGCTTATTTTCAGTTTTATCTTCCACAGACAGCATCACCTGCTTTGGATTTCTTAAAGCTCTCTGTCAAATATGTATGCCAAAATGTGAAACTATTACTGTTCATTTCATTCATGCATCTGTTTAAGAAGACTATTACAATTTTTAAATTAAAATAAAATATTTAACTGAGAGAAGATTTCTGCAATCCATTTTAAAGTGTCTTTTTTGATATTATGAGTAGTAGCCTGAAACTCATACTGGAATTCAGTGGACTGTTATACCACATATTGTACAGGAAGTTTTTGCTCTTCTTGATACAGTTTATAATTTGATGATGAACAATATAGAGAGGGAGAGATACTCTGTAAAACATACAGTTGTAGCATTAAGTGTTTGTGCATGCAAGTGTATATATAGGATAGTCAAAAGTTTAATTATAAATAAACTGAGAATGTCAGATTGTCTTCCAGCCTACCTATATAAATTTATAATTTTTTGAAGTGTCAGATAACTAAATGTTGCAGCATTTTCTTTATTTCACTTCTCTTACATCACTTTATTTTCTTATAACTTTTGCCTTTGTATTTCTTGCAAGTGAAAGCCTAGATTTTAAATTTTAAACTACATCCGAGATAAATTTCAGGAATCCACTTGCCTTACTTTCATTTTTATCCTGCCACTGGAAATCCTGAAAGAAAACTGGTAATTTATCTGTAAAACATGTTGAGTGCTTTTAGTCCATTTCAAGTATTCAGAAATCTTACAACTATCTCTTCTTTTAAATAGAACTGCATCCATTTTCATTCTAAGTGCTGAGAAGTGGCACTGTAAGGTAATTCTTATTGTACTTGTAAACAAGCTTCCATGACAGTGCTTTGAAAGTGTTTTTTAAATTGTGCTACATCTGTGTCTGACGTTAAAAGCATTACAAAACAGCCAAAACAAAGCCTCCTAACAGCCTCAAAATGTAGAATATATATATATATATATATATTTGGAACTGCCAATCTTTAATTTAAATAGCTAACATAAATGTCCCCCCTAAGTTTTCTCCACAAGCGTTGCTGCTTTACAGACTTTCTCTGCCAAGCTTCTTTTTTCTTGCCTACAGTTTCTGTGGCTGGGCAGATACAGTCCTTCCCTTCCACACTCTGACCACAGTTATTTGGATGTCACCTTGTCTACAGGGTAACATGACAAAATACCCTTGCTGTTTGTTGCAAAGTTGGGAGCACCTGGTGCCCCCTACCTTTGCACCTTATTTAATTGACCCTTGCCACCCTGGCCCAGAGCTGTTCCAGGCAGGGCTGCGGAGGTACAGTGGCACTGCTGGAAGAACCACAGCAGCCAAACCCCACCTGTCTGTGGTGCAACAAACGTTGTGGTTAATTCAGTGTTGGAGAAGCAGCACGGATCGGGGTGCACTGTTGCAGCAGTCTGTAAGCTGAGTGTGCACGATGCCTTTGGAGAGCAGGCTGATCACAGCATTGTGGGGTGGGTGAGGTAGCAGAAACCACGACCTGGCACCCAGATTAAGTGGTGGTGGGTTTGTGTAAGGTATGTGATATTGTGAATCTGTTTGTGCTGAATTTGTGTAAGCGTGGCAGAAGCTGTAAAGGCCCAGCAGCTGCAGGGTGTTAAATTAAGCCAGCAGCAGGATGAGAGAGACCAGGTCAGCAAAGCAATGCTGGTTTAAGGTTATATAGATGCACAGAGTTCACTATTAAAAAAAGCACCCACTTCATTACATTTTAAATTTTTAACTAATATATGTTTAGAAATATTATGCTGAAGTAAATTATGGTGTCTTTATAGGTATCAGTAAGGCCTCATATGTGCATAAAACAAGTTAAAACATTAGTCAAGGTATGTATATCTGGGAACAACCTTATGGAGATATTACTAAGCTTTTGCCTTGACAGTTTAGCTTTGCCTCCCAAAAATTAATGTATTGGGTTTTCAAGGGCTTTAAGTCAAAGTCAGCTGATTTTTTACATTGTAATTTTGCAGCAAATTATTACTTTTATACATACTGGTAAGAGGAAATCCATCCATCACTGGAAACCATGTGAAAATGAGCTTTATTTATTGTTTGGATTTAAATTTATTCTGCTTTTATTTCCATGTTTATTGATTAATTTAAAGTCTAATAATAAAAATTACAAGGTTATATTACAATGGCTAAATCTTGACAGTTGTTCTGTAGGAAACAGACCATGTCAATGCAAAATCAGAATAGTGTGTTTTCCTAAAGAGGTACCATATGTTAGTTGATTAACAAGTTGTAGGGATATTAGAAGATCTTGGCTGCTGGTAAGAAGGAGCATCTGTTTTCCAAGTCTTTTATCTAATATGTGTAAAGACTTTGCCAACTCAAGTTTAATCATTTTGAGTTTGGGGTTTGGGGTTTGGGTTGTTATTTTTTGGTATATCAGCTATAAATCCCATAGGTAACACCAATGTGTTCTTGGCATTTAAATCTAACCCTATCCTTGTGAAGAAAATGTAGTGATGTTAAGAAGTAATGCAGAATGTTCCATGTGCAAGTAGTTTACACGAGCAGTTCAAAATTCTTGCAGCATCACAGCTTGTATTTGGTGTAACAATTTATGTTTTGTTTTGCTTTTATCTTCAACCAGACATCAACTCCAGTAACAAAACAGCAATTAGAAAGAATTTTCCCTCAGAACTTAGGCATTCACATTGAATGCAGTGAGTGTGCGAAGTGCCACGTGTGCATGCCTGTATCATCAGTGTAACACCAAAAACAAGTATCATAAGATGTTAAGTAGAGTTTAAGTCATTAATCAAATATCAATTATCATTAATCAATCTGGCTTGCAGCAGATTCTCTTGTGGTCTAGCCAGTTTTGGGGCTGTGAGAGCCAACAGTCTGAGGCTTCACCCTGAGTACAAAGCCTGGAGATTTAGGTTGTTTCATGCCTGCCTGTTAGAGAACTTCTACTCCTGTCTGTTCAAGATGATCATAGTTTGAGGTTTCCTAAACACAGCATCTAAGAATAACTTTAATTTTTCTTATGCAGGCCTGATAAACTTTTTGGGACTTTTCTCTCAGAGGGGGATCTTACCTTAGCAATCTGGTATGATGTCACTTCAGGCTTGGGTTTGTGCACAGCACTTTGCTCAGAGTTACTTGTGGGGAGAAAGCTGAAGCAGGAACTGGCTGGTCATTAGATGCTGCAGAGCAGCAAGGACAGATCATATAACTCTCTAGAGCTGTGCTGGCTCCCTTTCTGCTGAATCCTACAGTGTCTCTCATTTATGCAGTGCTGCACATCATCCCATGTGGCTGGTTTTGTTTCAGTGGAGGAAAGCAGTAGTTGAGGTTAGATGAGGCTTTACAAGCCCCGGATTTAAATATCAAGAGACTTTCCACTTGCTCTGGGGGAACCTGAGCACATCGACCCTTCAGAGTGGGTGCGAGCCTTTGGTATGAGGAGTAAGTACATCACAGAAATTTCTCTCAACATCTTTTTGGTGGCAGACTCAGGATTACGGAGAATTAGCTTTGTCTTGGATCCAGACGTAAACCATCTGGGAATGTTTCTGTTATTGTTTGTCTGGTTTTAATTTGATTACATATCCTCTGCCACAGGAGAGATGTCTTACAAATACAACCAGAGTGACCCCTCTAGGAGCAGCCTGTCTGTATTCAGCATCTCTCTCTCTTTCTCTCTCCTTCAGCTCTCCCACTCTTTCTGCGAGCCACAGTTCTCACAGTCGGGCCTTGCCTTGCGTGTCTGTGGAATAACTCCACCAGCCCTGTGTATTTCCCTCGGGAATACACGAAGGGTCCTGGGTGGCCGTGACCCCCGCGGGCGACGCTGTCCAGGAGGGGGCGGCAGCGCACCACTGCCGGCTGCCCTGCACCCTGCTCCCATTGCCCAGGGCCTCCCTTGCTCCCACTGCCCAGGGCTTCCCTGCTCCCTGTTCCTCTGCCCACGTCAATCTCAGCCAAGGGCAGCATGCAGGACGTGTTTCTGCAGGTTCTAATTTTGTTTTGGTGAGGATGAGAAAGAAATGCTAATTTAATATATATATTTTTTTTTAAAGAAAAAAAGAAGTGTTTTGTGTGTTGTTAATATCTGTTGACAAAGTCTGATTTCTCTGTTCATCTGTTTTCCTCTAACTGTCATTAGAAGGCTGTACTTTGAAGCTGCAAAGAAAGTTTTGAAACAGGCAATGGGTGGAGAGCAACTAATTTTCTCAGTGCTTTGGGACTTTCCCTGTTTGTTTAGTTTTGCGAAGATTGCATGTATTTCATTGGCAGGACATCGAGCACAGCCCACAAAGTGATGATCACAGAGTGAAAAGCTAAGACAAGTCTTAAGATGAAGTAGCAAGGCAAGAAGCGATTTGGCTTCCCTGCTGGGCTGTGTACTTCAAGAGACTGCAGCTTGAACACCTGCAGGAGGTGGGTGTTGCCTTTCCCCGGAGGTAGCCTTATTGATGCTTTATGTCCTCCAGGAGTTGTAACTCCCCAGCCCAGCTCTCTGCCTCTCACTAGTCCAATTATTCCATCCAGCTAGGAGACCTCATTGCTCTCTA
>WAAB01025152.1:10635-41874 GCA_013389865.1 Piaya cayana
TTTTTTACGGAAAGGGTCATTAGGCATTGGAATATTCTGCCCAGGGAGGTGGTTGATTCGCCTTCCCTGGAGGTGTTTAAGTTAGGGTGGACGGGGTCCTGAGGGACATGGTTTAGTGTTTTGTGGGAGAGGTTGGACTCGATGATCCAGTGGGTCTCTTCCAACCCGGTGATTCTGTGATTCTGTGATTCTGTGAAATGTCAAAATGAAGGAATGTTTAAAAACATTGTCCCAAATGACTTGATCAAGCTCCCATAGTGCAGAAGTGAGCAAAGAATTGAAATCAGAAGTCATGGCAGCACCTTCACAGCCTCACCCTTTTGGGTGAAACCTAGGTTAGAACAAGAGTTTAACTATTAAAAAGCCTCTGTTCCTGAAGAAGGAAGGAGGTGAGTCCAATTCTTAATTCGTCTTTGAGTGAGGTGTTTTGCAGGAAATTAATCACTGTGAATTTTCCAGGTGGGGCAGATTCCTGCCCCAGGTGAGAAGACAAATTGCAGCAAGTAATCTAAAATGCATGCCATGGACAGTGAGACAAAGAAACATTTTGTAAGCAGTTAATTGTACAGGATGGTGTTACAGTGTTATGCCTAAAGGCAAGGGTAAGTTGCACTTCTTCCAGCTCACTTAAGTGTTTAGGGGCTTTTGCTATGCAGCAACACTCAGGGAGGAAACAGGAAGGAAAATAATTGAGAAAAATATCAATAATGGAGAAATAAGGTAATTTGGCAGGATAAATCCTGCAGTATCTTTAGTGGATTTCTACAAAATATTAAAACGTCTTAAATTTGTGAAAATTCATCTAGGGCCAGATTTCTGCTCAGTAGCAGTTCTGCAACAAGGAGCAACATTTCCATCCTTAGACTTCACATGTAATTTGTTCACCATATATGTAATTTAACCTGCAAATTTCCAAATTTATGAGAAACATTCACTTTCTGCTATCTAAGATGACGGAATAAAACTTTCAGTCTCGTACCAGGTTTATGTAAGAATATTTTAATTTTAGAAAATCTCTTTAAATTTAAAATTACATTTCATTTCCACTATTTATTTTGAATCCCAGAAGTCTTTGGAAAATCACAACTGCAATGGATAATCCACCCTACCTAGCGTTTTAGGTCCAACTTCTGCTCTACTGTATTAAAAATAAAAATCAGAAGATGTTTTAGACAGAAACTGGTCCTCCTCTATATTTTACAGTGCTCAGGTCATAGGAGCAATAAATACAATTAATTCTAACAATTAATTTAATCTAACTTTGAAACACAGAATTAATGTTGAAGATCATCCAAACCAAAGGTGTTTATTTAAAAATTAAAAAAGCACTAGGGGAATATCACATAAGAACATAAGAATAATTTCACTGGACCAAACTGTAGGTCTGTCTTATCTGCTGCATGCTTTCATGAAATCACAGAATCACTAGGTTGGAAAAGGCCTCCAGGATCATTGAGCCCAACCATTCCTATCAAACACTAAACCATGCCCCTCAGCACCTCATCCACCTGTCCCTTAAACACCTCCAGGGAAAGTGAATCAACCACCTCCCTGGGCAGCCTATCCCAGTGCCCAATGACCCTTTATGTGAAATTTTTTTTCCTAATGTCCAGCCTAAACCTCCCCTGGTGGAGCTTGAGGTCATTCCCTCTCATCCTGTCCCCTGTCACTTGGGAGAAAAGGCCAGCACCCTCCTCTCTACAACCTCTCCTCAGGTAGTTATAGAGAGCAATGAGGTCNTGGCTCATGTTCAGTTGGATATCAATCAATATTCCCAGGTCCTTCTCCTCCTGGCAGCTTTCCATACAGGCTTCTCCCAGTCTGTTGTGCCCCAAGTGCAGGACCCAGCATTTGGCCTTGGTAAACCTCATGCCATTGGACTCAGCCTGTTCAGATCCCTTTGCAGAGCCTCCCTACCCTCCAGCAGATCGACATTTCCACCTAGCTTAGTGTCATCCACAAACTTACTTAGAGTTTGATTGGTCCCCTCATCCAGGTCATTGATAAAGACATTGAACAGAGCTGGACCCAGCACTGAGCCCTGGGGGACCCCTCTTGTCACTGGCCTCCAGCTGGAGTTAACTCCATTTACCACCACACTCTGGGCCACGCCATCCAACCAGTTTTCCACCCAGAAGTAAATGTGGTTAAAATGTGCTCTGTCACACTATTATCTTATCATTTTGCCAGTCAGTGACAGCAGGAAGAAATGCCAGATTTCAGCCCCATGCTCAGCGGAGGGGCCTGCTTCTTGATGGCAGCTGTGAGAAATAAAACATATACTATAGCATACTTGTAATTACTTAGAAAGAGCAATGTTTAGTAGTGGCTGATGAATGAAAAGCCAAGCTGAAACTTGAGTTTCAGTGAAATCAGACCAGCCAGCTTTACTCTGTTACATGCTTTTGACTGTGCTCTCTTACAATTTACAGTGTTGAGAAGAAATTAAAAACACAATCCAGTAAAAATGCTCTACGCTTCTTAAATATACTTCTATTAAAAGTAAAGGTCTGTTCATATTGTTTTTCATTTTCTCCCTCATTCTCTATCATCCTCCACTCATAGTTCTCAAATCCAGCCAAACTACTTGCCATGCTTCTTCAAGAATTTCTGTCCCTACACTGAGAAACAAGCTCTTAGAAGGCCACAAGCCTGACCACTCTTTCAATTATACATGAGGGAACCTGCCAGATTACTTTGTTTGTGTAAGAAATCTCTCTAACATGAAGATTATGCTAGATTTTGCAAATGATTGTTCAGCATGGAAATAATTAATCTGATTAGACAAGCTCAATGATGTGAAGAGCTTGAGGCTATCCACCTCTCAGGTATCAACTTGTGAAGACTGTGTAAAATCCAGACATTACTCTTGTCACCAGAAAGACCAGTGAGCAGAGACACCATCCCACTGCACTTAATGATAGCAGATCATAGAGATGATTTGTGTCTGCCTTATTTTGCACATGATGTTTTACAGGTAGGTATGAAGATGAACTGTGTCTGCAGCTTCATTGGCTACATTTGTGGGCAGGTATTCTCACCTCCATGAAACTCGGCTGTCAGTTTTGTTAGTGCTGTCACCTGAGAGGACACCAGCAGCTGGGTTTCCACCCTGCCCCAACACAAACTGTTTAGGGTACACTCTGGCAGGAGAGTCAAAGTTAAGCTGCATTACCCCAGATTTTGTTTACCGCCTAGTTAAGAGAGAAAAAAAGGTCCATTTATATGAATCTGCAGAGGAGAAAAATAGTTCTGTTAAAACTCACACAGTATCAGTAATGGTTTTACTTTGCTCTTAAGTGTATGTTTCCCAAACACGTTACTTCTCAGAAATTCACAGAGCACAGAAGAAAAAGAATGCCATCCAGCAGCTCTCACCATTATATAAGAAAATATTTATTCATAGTTAAAGTCAGTGGTACATTTTGCTGTACAGTGAACACTAACCATAGCTAATTTCAGACTTTTTAGAGCTTTTCAACACAAGCATGATAAAATGCCTTATGGCATTCTTGTAACTGGGTGAAGTCTCCAAAATCAGCATGTATCCCTTTCTAATCCACCTATGCAAGGCTGTATTCCTGCTTGCTATGGCCTTGTGATGTGCATTGCTTAAGCCCCAAGCCCACAGCCAGCACACTGCCCAGCGGCTTGGGAGCAGGCAGTTTTTGCAGCCACTGTATCCAAAGAGTATCAGAAAGTGGAACTTGACCTAATTTATGAAACTAACTTCTTTGTCTCTTGCTGCCCTCTGCTGTCATAAGCCCAGGAGGTGAGCAGCAGAGCTACAGAGCCAGGGCAGCTGCATGTGGCCAGAAGCTGCAGCCAGTCTGGTCACTTCGAGGGGAAAAATATCTGCCCCTGAACAAAAAAAAAAAAAAAAAAGAGCTGAAGTCCAGTCACACAGAGAGGAGAAGCCAGCCATTGGGTCTGAAAACGTGACTGCTCTGAAACAGCCCAAAATTTGCTCCTGCAAGGGAATTTACTTGTGCTTTGTTGGTGTGGGAGAAATGATGCTGGATGTGATGAGACGTGATGTGCAGGCAATGCAGCGCATCATTTTGATCCTGTGCAGTGATCTTGGAAGTGAGAGCACACAGGAGCCAAGGGGCCCATGGGCTCTTGACTGCTTGTATAAAATCCAACATCACAACTGTAACAAATTCAAAGGTTTTTAGCACAACAAATGTAACTGGACCATAAAAATATAAGTGAATCCAACAAGTTCTAACCATACTACTTTCACCTTTAGCATTTGTAACCAAAGACAACTTGACAATTGTATTCTCTCGGCATACTGAATTTCTTAGGTCAGCTACATGTTTCTAAAAATGCACTCTTTCTACAGAAACAAAACTTCTACCAGAGCAGAGCTGAGGCTTCACAAATATTTCTCAAATGCTTTCCAAATGCTTAAGTGGACTCAGAGACAATCTATTAAACACTTATGGACTCAATGCGGAGCTCTCATCACTCTAGCTGGCACATAATGCCACCTGGAACCACACCACCAAAGTGCTCAGCAGCACCCAAAATGGGCTGAAGTGTGGAGCAGGCCACCTTGGGGCAGGCATAACTGGAGCCTGCTATTGTTTCATCCCCACAACTTTGCTCCAGATACCACTTCATCTTCTTTTAACAGTACTTGTATGAAGAGCTGGGGTACTTCGCAACAAGATTTAGGTTTCTTTAAATGCTCATTTTGATGCATGTTCTCTTAAATATATTACAAAGCACCGTTGAGCCAGACTCTACTACAGAAGCTAGAGACAACACTGAAAATGTAGCTCTAGAGCAACATTATTTTCATCTGCAATTTGATTGCCTCAAATTTTTTTGAGATGAAAAATATAACATACAGAACTTGGGCTGTAACTAGAGCTACAGCATGCCCGAGAGGCGTTTAAGACTCTCCCTGGCAGACTTCCCACTGTTGTTCCTTTATCACATATTCTACCTCCAGTAAGTATTTCTCAGTGTAAAAGTAGCATTGGAAAATATGTGAATCTTAGAGCAGCACTCACAGATCACCAAATACCTAAAACACTCCCAAGCACAGATGAAGAATCTTCAGTTCTTAAGCAATAAGATAGGAAGCTGACACTTGTTTCCCAATGTGTCTTTTTTTACAGAATTTGGAGCCATTAAGGTCAAGAAATAATTTTTTTAACAACAGCGAAGAGTAAAAAATGATAGCTTGGCAGTTAGTTCTCAGATACCCCTCAGAAATGGTGGGAACTTCACTGGGAGGAAAGTCAGTCTGCAAGGAAACCATTCTTGCTCTGGAGTGTTACCTGCATGTCACTGAAATACATTTCCAGTCCTGGACCTTAGTTTTAAAAGCCCAAATGGAAAAGCAGTCTGGCCCTATAGGCACTGGAACTCTCCTGTCAAAATCTCAATCATGGTTTTCTCCTGTAGACATCAAGTGCATTCATGACAATAGGAGAGGGAGAGACTGGGTGATAAGAGAATGGTTTGTCACTTGAGCTGTGAGCTCAGTGAGTAAAACTTAAAATCCAAAGGATCTTGGACTGTGATGAAATGCCTGAGGGAGGAAGACTGGAGGAGTAAAGGGCGGAATATAGGATGAGCTGAGATTGGAGAAGACTGGTGAAGAAGCTTCAGGGAACAGCAAGATGGACCAGGGAAGTCATCCAATCCCTGTACTCAGCAGTGGTGAAGCCACATCTTGAATACTCAGTTTTGGGCCCCTCACTACAAAAAGGACATTAAGGAACTGGAGTGTGTCCAGAGAAGGGCATCAAAGCTGGTGAAGAGGTTGGAGAACAAATGTTCTGAGGAGCAGCTGATGGGACTGGGATTGTTTGGTCTGGAGAAAAGGAGGCTGAGGGGAGACCTTATCACTATCCACAACTATCTAAAAGGAGGTTATAATGAGATGGATGTTGGTCTTTTTGCCAAGTAACAAGTGATAGGACAAGAGGAAATGGCCTCAAGTTGCAGCAGGGGAGGTTCAGATTAGATATCAGGAAAAATTTCTTCACTGAAAGTGTTATCAGGAACCCGAACAGGCTACCCAGGGGTGTGGTTGAGTTACCATGCCTGAAGGTGTTTAAAAGATGGGTAGACAAGTTGCTCAGGGTTATGGTTTAGTAGTGGACAGGCACAGTTGGACTTAAAGATCTCAATGGTCTTTTCCAAAAAAACCATTCTATGATTCTGTGAAGATAGTGCCCTGAGGGCACACTTACTCCCAGACTATAGAAAACTATCCCAGTTTTGCTAATCTCTTTATTTCTCTAAAGAGATTAATCACTCATAACTCTACCTGGCAAGAGTTCCAGCCCCCATCGTTTTTCAGCTGTACAGTAAAAACAGAATCATCTCCAGAGAATTTCTGAAAAAAACTTACAAATGTTCATGAAGCCCTAAAGTACATCAACAAAGAGCAACACAGAAAAACTAGGAAACTAAATATTCAGTTTTCAACCAGGATTTTGACCAGCATGCAGTGAAGGAGGCATAAAATGTACATTCAGCCAAGACAATTTGAGGCTCATTGATTTGCTTGCCAGCACTGGATGAGGCAAGTTTACCAGGGGAAGAGAAAATTTGTGTCTTGTATCATAAAGTATATAATACCTAAGAAGACTGAACTGCTATTACATATTTAATCTGGCATTTCCTAGCTTTTGAAGGTAGAATTTTGCAGCCTCAATTATAATCCTTTCCTATATCTCATTTAGTAAGCAATAACTATACAGGAGAAGATTTGAATTGGAGCTCCCGGGATTTCAGGTCTGAAAGGAAGGGAGGAGGATGAGATTTCCTCTAAAGCTTTGATATTCCAAAGTTAAATGAGTGCTATAAAACCAGCAAATGTGAATGTAGAGGCAGGCAAGACTGTCCTTGGAGCTTAGGCTTTTTATTAATCCTCCATAATGTCTAGCACAAAGTAACCGTGGCCTTTAAGCACTGTTAGAATATGAACAAATAATAAACATTTGAGGAATAAATATTACGTTACTTACTGTTAGAGTTTATTTTATGTGTGGTCTCATTCTTCAGTCTGGGTTTCCTATTTCTTCTACAGCTTGCTGTTGTGTTTGTTTATCCCAGGCAGGAGGGACCCTATATGAAAATATGCAACATCTGAGCATTTGTAAAATATTGTAAACAGAGCACTAGTCCTGGGCAGAGTCATTCACATTTGCACATGAATAATTTCGATCACTAGCTGGCTGGGTATTCTGTGTGAATAAAGGCAAATTGTCCACAGAATTTACTTGTGGCCAGCTCTTCTTGGCATGTGCATGTCTACAAAATAAGAATGAAGTTTGCCAAGGTACCTATGTATGACACAGCTAGAAGGGTAATAAAACAGAATACAGATGAGTTAGTGGGTCATTTATTTTAACATGTAAGTTTCTTAGTGCACGTGAAAGGGCATGTCAGCTTGACTTTCTAATACCATGTTATCCTGGGCTGGTTTATGAACACTGTATTCTTTCTGTTGCTTAAGGGGTTTGGGCCCAGAAATCATTTTGGGTTTAGTGTTGCTATTTATACATGGAAACTTACAAAGCATAATTCATGCTGAAATTAATGAGGCCATGCCTGTGGACACAAGTCTCATTTATTTCATATCACATTGCTAAATTAAAAGATAAAAGATTTTGGAATAGAAAGGAATGAGGATAGAGGTCTTTGTTTCACATTATGAAACAGATAAGAATCTAACCATTTAAGAAGTAAAGCAAATCATAGAGGAAAAACATGAAGCTGCCTTCCAACATACTGAAGTTTGTTTGGAAGATTTATGAAAATCCAAATACTATAGGCTCAAGTGATTCCATTGTTTGTTTGTTTCTATTGAAACAACAGAAAATGGAAAAGCTGACGCATAAATACATAATTGTATCACATAGTCTGTACTGATGAAAACCTCATCCTATTAGGAAACTGTGAGATGTCCTTCTACAAGGAGCACAGTATCAAAAGAAAGGGATTTTTCCTTTCCTCCCACCCCAGTAACTGAGGTGGGTAAGTTTATTTTGAGGCAGTGGACAGATTAATGTATTTTAACATTTCTATCCCCAGTACTATTTTGTGCATGGGATTTATGCTTCTTTCACTGTGCCTAGGTAAACTGGCAGTGAAGCCCTGATCACCTCTTGCAAAAGAAGAATCCTCCTCCTTCCATGTAATGCCCAAGCATAATATTGGACAGCAAGAAAGAAGAGACACTCTTGGCTAGTGAACGCTAGTTTGGGTGGTGAACCCAGGCCAAGGCTCTAACACACTATTCTTTCAGAGTGCTCTATCATACTTCAGATGTGTCTCCTCAGAATGGCTCTGGCAGCCAGCACATGCCTGGGAATCACAGATGGATTGGCTGTAGCTGGGCCTGCAAACATGCCCAAGCCCATGGCTGTGGGGGGTTCCAGGCTGGGTGCCAACACAAAGGATGTGAGTAAGGCACAATGTTACCCAGGTACTTCACTTTAAATGCTATTGCATACTGCAGAAAACTTCCATGTGGCAGTGTTTTATTCAACAGAGGTTGGGATAGTTCTGCTTACAAGCAGATTTCCATTGTCACTCTCTGTTACACAGTATTTAAAACCCTCCCAAATTCTCCCATAGGGAATGATCCTTTCCATGTTTGGTCCCAATCCATGGATCAATTGTGCACAGTATTTGGAAGTCTCGGAAAATTCCCTTCAGCTATTTTAGAGGTATAGCAATGTGAAACATAAAACCCACTCCTCCCATGCACACATAGATTTTTTTCAATTTCAGGAATTTTATTTTAATTCCGTTCTTCTCCCCTCGATTGCAGAGTGTCTGGCACTCAAAAAAACCCACCAAAACAACAGTTTCTTATCAAATCCCTAAGGATTTATCACAGCAAAGCCAGGCTAAGATAATAAGAAGTGCAATGGAATAATCTTTATATCATTTGTCTTTAATAAAAACTGAAGATTCACACATGGTGGCAAAAGAAGAGAGTGAGCAAAACACAATTCCTTAATTTTCCACTATAAAGTCTGTGTGAATCTTTTTCTATTTAATAAAGAGCATTTTTTAAAATTGTATTCTGCTAGCTTAGTTTGAACTTTGCTGATAAAAAGGAAATATCTGTGAAATGTTTTTTGCTTAAGCAGAATTTAACTGAGAAAGACATGTGTATCTTTCCCCCTCACCACCCTTTTTGTTTCTTTGTTTACCAGTTATACTTATCTTTAATCTTCAACAACTTTAGATCAACGTGGAGAAGCTAATTTGATGGCACCTTAAAATAAGGAACACCTTTGAATGCAGATCACTGGCCCAAAATCAGCTCCCACTTCTCATATACCTAAGCATAAACTGCAATTTGTGTAGATTCACACCCATGTTTCAGAGACCAGCATCTGGCCTAAAAGATTTAAACAGTCACTTTTTTGGAATTTGATGTTCACACTGACTGCAGTTTGGTTTAATTTAACCTAAAAAGATACAGTTTTAACAGCTGGAGACTCAATTCAGACAAAGCTACACAATGTTACAATTGCCCTCTAATACGTAGTAGAGATCAGTCGTAACACTGTTCTGGAGACAAAAATCCACTTTTCATGGTGTTTCGGCACTGAGGTCCAGCCTTCCACTTTCTCTATTTCAAAACCAAGCAAAGCCAACCAAAGTGCTAACATCCTTCAATGTCATCAAGATAGGCAATTAAGGAGAAGACTTATCCTAAGGCCACTGGAGAGGAATGCAGGATGGGGAAGGCCAGACGAGACTCATGGATGGCTGGAAATGGCTTGCCCTTTGGGTGTTATTGGAAAACACGGGCCCAATAATGGTTGAATTCCACCACGGGGAACTGATAGGATGAAGTGGGTTTAGCAGTTGAAAAATTAATTGCTGCCTAATAGGCGAGTACAGGGCCAATAGCCATCCATCTTCATTTCCTTTCTTTAGCTTTACACACTCATTAGCTAGCTTCTAAATCTTCATCCCAATTACAGATTTGTTTACAACAGCGGTGAGCCAGTAAAACACTAGCACAGGCATACCAAAAACATACTTGCCAAAAGCACAATCCAGCTAATAATGCACACATTTACAGTCATATATTTTTTTACCAGGCCCTTAACTCTTGATTTTTGTCCAAAAAGATAGTGGAAATGTTGAAGATGTGTCAGGTCCCACCACATGGCAAAAAACCTGGATTCTGTAACATGGTTTATCAAAGTTGAAACCTCATGAAGGGTACAGTTTCTTTTCATGTATCCATTTGTTCAATGTCATTGTTTAAAATTAAAGAGAAAAAAATACATTTTGCACCAGAGCAGAACAAGTTGTGTCTCTATGCCTGGATACTCCTTCTCTTTTCTACAGATTTCTAAAGGTAATGTAGTTTTCTAAATGGCCATGGATAGGTGGAAAAAATTGCAATAACCCTAAACCAACTCCCTTAATGTTTCTATCAACATGTCATAATCTTTCTGTTCGTATTTAACTCAGAATCAAACAAGAACCAATTTTCTGCACATAGTTCAGATGGAATCTGAAATTGGTGGTAGAAAAGAGCTACTGGAAGTACTGATATAGTTCAAATCCTTCTATTAGGATTCTTTTATGCCTTCAGATGGACACGGAAGAGCTTGTTTGCGATACTCTGATGTGCCTGTTTCTGCCAGTAAGGTATGTTCCTGCCTGGTGAGATATCTTGCACCACAGCTTGAGGAAGCATTACTGAATAGCACCCAGACTAACAAAAGCCAATAGTGTTGCCCAAGTCAGTCATTTGTCTGCTGGAGTAGTGTGAGATGAGGAGGCATTGGCAAGAAAGCATTGCAAGGAAGACAGGAGGCAGCAGCTGGGGCTGGGAGGGGAAAACTTAGGTTGGGGAAGCAAGAGAAAGGACAAGAGGAGGCAGCAGCACAGAGGCTGGGATGCAAAATCTGTTCACAACTACCTTATTAGTTAGATTTTCTCCATGGTCGAGGCATGGTGGTGCTGGGCTGACAGTAGGACTGGATGATTTTGAGGTCTTTTTCAACCTTAATGATTCTAAGAATATATGAAAAACTCTGCCAGTCATTGCTGCACCTGGCCCTGCCCACTGCTGCTTACATGCAATGGCTGGAAAAACATCTATTCTTGACTTCTAGACACCCAGTAATGAGAATTCATCATATGTTGAAAACACACACCATATTTCCAGTAAAATTTTGTCTGGGTTTGTATTCCAGAGCTGAAATCTCCTTCTGCTGTTATAAATCTTGAGTCATCTATTCTCAGAAAAAAATAATTTCCTTACATAAGCATTTTAAGGCCAAGATAGAGATCTGTTAACTTTTTCTTCAGTCTCTCACTGTAAGGAAAAANGTTTTGTTTTGCTCTTTCCAATCAAAAATGAGATTCTTGTATTAGCAAATAAATGCCAGGATTGCTTTGGTCTCAAACAAGAAACATAAGCCTGCTGAAACCTTCAAGCTTAAAAGGAAAAAAAGAGTCAGCTAAATCTACATGGATGGAATCTTTGGATGCGAGGCTAGTCCAAAGGAAAAATCTGATTATTAACAGACTGACTTTTCTATTTTGAGAAAGTCTTAATTTTGGTGATATGTTCTTTGTACATGGAATATAGACTTTCTTTTCACATTATTGGTTTATCTCAGTGTTGCAACAGAATACTTTTTGTATATCTTGTCTTTGAAAGGATCTCGCATTTTGCTAATTATTTACTATAGAATTTTTTTAAAGCTCAAGGATGTTTCCATTAACGGCTGCAGCAAGCTTTTGACAAGACTTCCTTTCATTATTTACTTGTCTTCAGTAAAGACCTTTGCTACCGAGAGCTGATCAAGTAACAATCATATTTAAAAACTAACAAACCCACACCATGTGTAGGTTAACCTCTGCTTATCTCAATGAGGAACTTTGCAAAAAATACCTATACGTACCTGTACAAAAATTACCTATAGCAATTCACAACCAGAATGAATACAGATAGTGTAATGACTAAAGTGTTATTCAAATAAACACAGACTAGTGCAATCAACTATTGTATATGCTTCTGACATCAAAAAATAGATTATCAGCAGGCTAAAAAATGGCTGAACTGCCAGGCTTAAGGGGTAGTGATTAATGGTGGGATATATTCCACATTGGGAGGTTCAGTCTGAACATTAGGAGAAGCTTCACCAGGAGAAGTGCAGTGCAGCACTGGAGAAGACTGCCCGGGAAAGCTGACCCTTGAAAATTTTCAAGACTTGATCGATAAACCCATGTCTGACCAGCTATAACTTTGGCAATAGTCCTGCTGTGTGTGGGCTGGACTGGAGTCATCTAGGAGGTGTTCAAGACAGCACTTTGTGATTTCATAATTCACTGGATAAACTTCAAGAGCTGCCTTCAAGAAACAGTGCTGATGAGAAGCAATATATTAGACCTAGATATTATTCTCTCAGACGACTTATACTTAGGCAACTAAATGCAACTTTACAGTGAATTAAAAAGAAGCATGGGAATGCTCAAATGCATGAAATACATCTCTTCAAAGTTCTAAGTCACAACAGCTTTGAGGAAAAGAATCAAGTTTATTGCTTGATGAAGTACAGAGGCTGTGACCAGAAGAAGATTAAAGGATATTTGTTCTCTGGTACAGCCTCAAGTGCTATGCTCTCAATGTTTCTCAATGCTGCTGAGAAATGGAACAATCATCAGCCTTTTTATCCACATTTGGGGTAAAATCTCTCTAAATCAGAATGAACAATGTCCTTATAACCCTCAGTTGTAAGAAAATGTTAAGTTCATTATAGGACCAGATAGCTGAAACTACCATATTTTTCCTTCCTACCATCAGCACATCACTGCCCAAAACAAGGGCACCTGGAAGACACATGGGTGGAAGGGTTTTTCTGGCCATTGTTTTGTGACCAGTTGGGTGTGTATGAGAGAGAAACAAAAAGATCAAAGGAAGAGACAGATGTTTGTAGGGAAAAAACCAACAACACATAACAAGGGCCAGCAATGTGCCTCCAAGAAAAGCTAAGAGAAAAGGGAAAAGAAGCTTTTATAGTAAGTGTTTAATGGAAAATAGACTTGAGCTGTAAGCAGAGGCCATGCCTCTTCTGTAACTCTTGCTGTGTGAAAAGGAAAGAAGTTATGTTTTTTTAATTTTCTTTGTAATTAAATGGGTTTGCACCAGAGAAACCTCATTTCAGAAAACATCGATTTCTCTTTCTAAGCTGGAATGATCCTTATCACACAGGATTTTTGTTTACATGTTTATCCAACTCATATTTATTTCACCTAGAAAAGTGCTAGTATTGCTCTATTTACCCCTAAGACAATGCACTCTGCCCAGCAGTTTCTAAGTGCCTTCTGCTGTAACACTGGAGGAACTGTAGTTCCAAAAGTTTTCAGACATGCTAGCAGAGCAGTCAGATAACAGTGCAGGAATAAACAATGCAGACCAGAGCACTGCTGAGCACACTTTTGAGAGGTTTCTTTCTCATTTTGTGCTTGTCTTGTTTTTGTCAGAGTGAGTCCTGAGGAAATGTTGGCACTGTCAGACCTGGAAAAGGGTGAAGCACGCTTACTGTAACACTGACAGTCTGACTTCTTGCAAAGTCAAAAAAGTGCTTCCTATTTGGGAAGTGGACTAAACTTGGGAAAATGTCTGTTTCCTCATTTACGGACCTTCTACTCCACTATAAGTCCACAGAATTCAGCTGCAGCTATGGAAGTTCAGCACACCTACAAGTCCTGCACCAAGAATAAAAACTATGTAAAACTATTGATGGCTTCTGTAAAAATTGGCTCAAGTTACTCAGTTATTATCACATGGAGCTGTGTGACAGAAAAAGAGACAGTATCCAGTTCTCCAAGGTAGAACTCACTCCCTTACCATATGCTACCTTCCAAAATTCTATCTTCTTCTATATGCTGCTTCCCATCTCTGGGACCAATGAAGTGGGAAGGAGTCTTTCACTGTATAACCATGATGAGTTTCCAGAAGTTTCTATACTGCTTATAGAATGAAGCTTGTCACAGAAGACAACCTACATAAACACAGGAAGTACTGAAGTTTCCAGCCCTAATATTTTCTTCAGTTGGCATGCTTTTTGCTTGTTTTTCTTTAGAAAGAGGAACAAATTCTGTTGCGTGACATCACACTGCCGTCCAAAAGGGCTACCAGGAGGTAAATGGAGCCTTTAAATCTACTGCACAGATCTCTGTTGTTTAGCTAATGGCGTGACAGAAAACAGCGATAGGTGTCAGAGACCACCACTAGGAAGCTGGGACATGCACCCTGACTGCCTGGTTCATTTCTCTACCAGCCTCTTCTTAATTCTCACAGACTTATTGGCTTCTTATGTTCATATTTTCCCTCAGACAGTCCCATTTCTCCTTGTGTAGATGCAGTACCCTTGGCAAATCTACAGATACTCATCCAGTCATAGTTTCTCCCTCAATGTTCCAGTTGTGGGCTTTGATTTGCACCTTCGCTGTCTTCTGGACAGTGACTCTTTCCCTTTGCAGTTATAGCACTAAATTCAACTTTCATGTCATTTGAGAGGCAGTGAAGGAATCAAGAGAGAAAATCTCAGCTGCCCCCATTTCTGTCACCTGATCTATATTCTCTGTGCTACAGCCTTTTGCATATGTGAATATTCACCACATCACCATTATTCTTCACTGCTCTACAGTGACCCACTCCAATCATCCAACCTGTTCGCACATTTTAAAGCCCTCTGCTGTTTTCTCTTGCTTTCTTTCTGGACTAGAATCATCAAGCATACACACAGCTTAAGCAGCAACAGAAGTTGAGATGTGTTCAGCCATTTCCCTTGGGAAGTCAAAGTGCCACTAACCAGCTATTTGGATTATAATTTGGTTCAGACATTTTCACGACAACAGCAAAAAAGTGCCTTTTGGTAGAAATTTCCTTACTTTCAAAGGCCCGTTTCAAGACAGAGAGTAACCAGAACTGCTTTTCATAACCTTCAGAAAATCTTTAGTCAACAAAAGAATCTCCACCCTTTTCTTCATCCTTAGCAATGCCTAATAACTTCACTGAATATTTTGAGAAAAATATAAGTTAGTCCAAAACACTCCTATAACACTGAAATGGTAAACTTTTCAAAAATAGAAAGCACTAAAGACTGTATTAAAATTCTCGCCCAAGGCCACTCATAATTTGTCCTTAGCACTGGAGTATTTGTTGCCTATTATAATTATTTGCTGCTTTCCCTCCTGTTGTACAGCCCTGAAACGTGACCTGGACTTGCAAAATAAAAACTCACCTCTACAGAGTATCCATCTCCACTTCTGACAGTTGCTTTCTTTAGTGATCTAAACTGGAATGTCCAGGCACCACCAGATGGGGGAACCTGGGGCCCTCTAAAATGTGTGGATTCTCCTCCTCTTCCAACACCAAATGATCTAATTAGAAGTAATTTATCTATACAGGCAAGGTCTGGGGAATAGGATCAGTGTTGGCTTATTAGATCTGTAGAAAGGAGAAAAGAAAGAAAGGAGGGAAGAACTGGAAAGAGAGAGAAAGGAGTAAGATATTACCACCCCAGTGTTCCAACATTGTCTTCCAGGAACCCAGAATGACAGGCATGCATGCACGCTGTCTCAAGAATGTTATTTCTACATGAGGGCCTTTAGGGAAAGAGTTTTAGTGCACTTGCACGGTGAGCCTTCTGGAAGGTTCTGGAAATGAGTCTTCAGTGATCGTCTTGCTCCCTGTCCCAACAAGACTGTGGTTTCTCTGTGCACACGTGCAGCTGAGCTCCTTGCAAGCTGGCACAGAAAGAGGCACGGTCCCACCTTCACAAACCTGCCTTGTCCTGCAGTTTAACACATACCATTTTCATCACAGAATTAGTGTTTTAAATTTCCAGATACCTTATGGAAAACATCCAATAATCTCACTTCCCTGAGCTGTAAAGAAAGAGAGGAAGGAACAGCAGTAGCAGCTATCTCAACCACCTCCTCAAAGACGAAGGACACAGAGTATATGATGAAAGCCACTTAAAATACTTGCAGTATGGCAGTCCCTACATACTAAGTCAGTCTTCATCTGGGAATGTTTTGTAAAATGTTGTTGATCTCTGGGAAAGTGGAAGGCGCCCTTACTGTTTGCCTGATGGTAGGCTTTCATTTGTCACCTAGGATGGACACTCAAGCCCTGACACTGCACAGCCACATTGCTTATTGTAGACACCATTCCCCTCACTTCACCTCCAGCACAGTGGTTTTGTTTTGCTTTTATTTCTTTTCTTTCAGGCTGAGGAGAAGCTGGGTAAGAGATGTTTGTTTTGGGAAAAGAAGAAAGACAACTACTCTGGAATTGTTAAAATAAAATGTAATGCAAGTTTCAACAAAGAGCCACTTTAAAGAAAGCTAAAGTGCTCTATAGAGGTCCTTCTTTATTTTGTGCAGAAAACAAAGTTGATGGAAACAGCTGGAGGCTGTAACTTGGAAAATCTAGAAAGTAAGATGAATAAAACTTCCTGTTTTCCTCTCTTATCCCAACCTGCAGGGGACAGGGATGGGGGGTAACATTTTCAGCTCCTTTTCAAAACAGATGTTAGATTCCCAAAGGGTTCAGGTTTGAACTCTTTTTCCAAACAAAAATATCAATTATTCTTTTGTGCAGTGCTCCAGGGTCTTCAGCTCAGCTACAGTTTGTCACATGTAAGCAAAGATGGTTAAATACCACCTAATTGTTTACCACCAAAAAAATTATATTATTAAACCTTAACCTTTAAGGTTGATATGTACCATTGCTTTCAGCTCCTTACCTCAGCAGTACTTTCTTATCTCAGTGGCTTTCAATTAGGTTCTGTTACCCTACTCATCAGTGCTACAATTCATTGAATGTGAAATCTGTTGTGAAATTTGCCTTGTGAAAACTCTCACTGCATTTGATAGGACTTTACTCTGAGTCACTGGCCCACTTCTTTTCAGATATCCCTTTGGGTGCAGAAGCTGAGACACTTCAGGGCTCAGAAAGATTAAAAAAAAATTAGAAATGTCTGAGATCAAGCACCCAAAATTTAGGCTTTATTATGTGTGGTTTTATACTGGCTTAAACACATGCACCACAGCTAAGAGGGGCTGTGGAATTAAGTTGTTCTGTCTGCTCCCTCAGTATACTCCATGGCTATAAGAGCAGTCAAAACACTGCTAAACCCCTTCTAAAACAGTAACATAGAAATTAATAGAAATTAGTAGAAACAGAAGTTCCCGCTTCTATTCCACCCTGTGCTACTGTCCTTTAAGATCCTGGCCATGGGACTCAACTTCCTCACATCCCCACTTCCCACAGTTGTGAAATGGAAATACTGATCCTTCTGTAGGACACATGAAGCATGGGCCTAAAGACAACCAGAAAACAATGAGAGCCTCTTCTTTCAATTCAAATACTCAAATATTCAGTTCCTATTGCAAGAAATTAAAACCATTTTATAAGGCAGACCAATTGTTTTATTACAGTTTACACAGTTTAATCAATGAATTTAGACATTTAATTTCTGGTTGTTTATTTTTATTCATTTCTGATGATACTGTGAATGTTCCAAATAAAGGTGGTTTGGGACATCTAATGTATTCCATTATGAGAAGATTTTTATTGGATTTTTCTCATCTACATCAACTCCACCTCTACTTCTGCAACCCTGCTATTGAATCCTCACTTTGGCAATTAGCATGTTTATTATGCATCACTTCAGCTCTACATTTCATTTGTAAGGCCAGGCATATATTCAGAGTAAGAAATGGCTATGAAGGATTGATTTTAAAACAAAATTAAAATACACTTACCATCACATAGAAATTCTGTCCAGATACAATACTTCAGAGTAGCTGTACGCAGTCTCACATGGGTAGGTCCTTCTTTTTAACTGCCTTACACAGGAAACACCTGCAGCTCAAAAAAAAAAAAAAGTTTAGACTTTTTTAGTGCATAAGATATCTGCTTAAAATGCAGCTAAAACTTTAAACAAAGTTATCTCAAATCCCACACGTGTGTATACGCTCCTTGAGCTGCAAAGCATGCAGAAGAGATGTAGAAAATCATAGAATCATAGAACAACCAGGCTGGAAGAGACCCACAGGGTCATCGAGTCCAACCATTCCCATCAGTCACTAACCCATGTCCCTCAGCACCTCATCCACCCGTGCCTTAAACCCCTCCAGGGAAGGTGAATCAAACCCCTCCCTGGGCAGCCTCTGCCAGTGCCCAGTGACCCTTTCCAGGAAAAATCTTTTCCTAATGTCCAGCCTGAACCTCCCCTGGTGGAGCTTGAGGCCATTCCCTCTCGTCCTGTCCCCTGTCCCTTGGGAGAAGAGCCCAGCTCCCTCCTCTCCACAGCCTCCCTTCAGGTAGTTGTAGCGAGCAATGATGTCTACCCTCAGCCTCCTCTTCTCGAGGATAAACGCCCCCAGATCTCTCAGCTGTTCCTCACAAGGCCTGTTCTCCAGCCCCTTTCCCAGCTTTGTTGATCTTCTCTGGAAGAGAATCCTGGCAATACAGTGACTTGCAGTAGCAACCACAAGTACCAAGCATATCCAAACACTAAGCATGTATGGTGAAGGAAAGGCATCACCTGTAGCCACAACTTGCAGTGGAAGAGAGATAAAATTTATATAAGCTGAACAACTATTCCTTATATTTTGCCAGTATTCACTGAACAAGTAGTGATTTTTCTTTTTTGTTGTCAGAGATATCTTCTAGTTTACCTCTAAAATTCTGAATTCCTGTGCATACCTATATCAGAAGTCTATGTTTGCTCTTTGGGTCCTCAGATCCCAGAATGTTTTACTTGTGGCCTGAAGCTAGCCAAATTTTATCCTTATTTCATTCAGCTATATATTTTGTCTTATTATTTTCCCCCTTCGATAAGGCTCAGCTGACCTCAGCTCTGGAACCGCTTAGCTTTTTTGTTGGTCAGATGCCATATATTGCCAATTATGTGCCAGTTCCATTTTTCATATGAAAGGGTGTTCTAATAGTAAACCTCTCATTTATGTTGTTTATTGTGATACGCACTAAGAGGAGTGAAAGAAATGGCAGAACTGTCTCTCCTTTGTGCCCTTAAACTCACTTTTGTACCCACTACAGATGGCAGAAGCTGCTCTTTGTAAGCTTTTTGTAGGACTGAATGGTGTGAGATATCTCTGACTCAAGGCAATATGGGACCAAAGCCAATTACTATGAGGGCCATGGCACTCACCATAGCTGCTCCCCATGACTAGTGACACCAGTAGAGCAGGACAAGTGCTGTTTGGGCCAGGAAGCCTTGCTGGCAGCAAATATCACTCCACTTCCCTGCCAACACACAGATCTCACTGCTTTTCCCCAGGTGAGGACCTGGCTCTGAGTCATTCTTCTCTCTAAGGAAAAAGAAATAAGAAAATAAGAAAGCCTTATCAATAAGAAATCCTTCCTGATACAGCATCCATATGGGACTGATGAGCTGTCCTCTAAATTACAGCCGGAGCTAATGAGGTAGCAGCCTGAGGCTACACTGAAGGGCTGGTGCGTGACACGTCTGCTGATTGGACTACACTTGCTTCCAAATAATCTGGATTTTGCTCTAGTTTAAGTCTGTTCATCTGGCTTTGAGCAAGAAAGTTAAACAGTTTATCATCCAGTGCCATTATAGGAACACCACAAGTGTCCAAAGAAATAAATTGGCAAGGCTGCTTCTGACCCATTAGGAACTTGGATTCTTAGGTAAATCAAATTTGCAGAGAACTTGTTGTATTGCCACATGTTCATTTCATTTTGGCACAGAAAATTAGACTGATTTGAATGCCAGCTCAAAATACAATATGAACAGAAACAGTTAAAAATAATCTGCTGAATTATCCTTCTAAATAGCATCTGATTCATAAATCATTAACATTCAGAGAATAAAATATCTAATGATGACCGAGTCTTTGAGATGACAGGCATCCTGATAAGTAGTGGGAGGATGAAGAACAGAGGGATTTAAAAAAATGTATCACCAAGCTGTGCAGGAAAGATTTACTTCCCAATAAAGACTGAGAGAAATAAATATACCAGTAGGTTTGTGTTCCATAACCTCCTAATAAAAAAAACCCCAAACCACTGAATGCACAAGATTGAAGAATATCAAAGCATAAACAGAGCTGGCTTCAACTGCAAGCATAGGTGATGCAAGAACGGGGTTAGTCATTGAGCAGCTGTTACTGAGTTACCCATTAGCAATGCACAAAAGTCAGTTCAGGACACAAAACAGTTGAACCGCAAAGCAAAACTCACTGAAGCATAAAAGCTTTCAGCATGTTCATCAAATTGACTGGGGCTGTCTTAAGCCACGTAGAAGGAGAGCTCAAAAGATAATAAACTAACGAAATAGAAGACCAGGACTGAGGAAAGTCATGGTTTTGATCTGTCTGTGAAGCCTCAATAGAAGACATTCTGCTCACAGTCAAGCAGTCAATGCAGAAACTAAGTACATGTGCACCACTGATCTTGGTCCTGCTGAAATTAACTGTAGATCTAATAATCACCACAGTAAGCAATTCTACAACATACGATCACATGTCAGGTTTTAAATACTCTGTATTTCCAAAAACTCTTATTCCTTTCTGCATTGTTACATCTGTCAAGGTGCACAACAGAGTTGGTGCTCACTACCAGAAAATTACAAGCCACAACCCTACCACAGGGCTGGAGTTTTGGTGCTCTCATTCCTGCTGTCCCTGTGCCACAGAACCATCCAGGCAGGGGTGGGGTGGCCTCTTCAGTCCATATGGCTGTCCTGCACTCCCTGGGACTGATTTTTATGAAGTGGTCTTTGAACTGCAATAAACCAACAATACCTTTGAAGAACAGCACGCACCCTCCAGAGGACCTGGGCAAGATCTCAGGATACCGGAGGAGAACCTCCAAAAGCTGGTTTAATCATTGGAGAAAATACGGCACCCCTGAGGAAAGTGTTCAGCTTCTGTTGACAGAAAGGATAAAGTTTCTGGACAAAAGACTAAAAAGCTTCCAGGGTCTCAAAAAACAATTTAAAAGTAGAGCTGGATTAAGTCTCAGAACCAGTTACAGGATAAGAAGGTTGGGGGGGGGCGGTGTGTGAAACAACACAATTTGTGGAACTCGGCTCATTTTAGTGGGTTCAAATCCCTAGTGGAGATTTGTGATCGCAATGGGAAACCTCATTGTATTCTGTTTGATTGACATATTCACAAATATGGAGACACCAGTCTTAGACAAGGGGTTTAATTAATGAAGATTAGTCCAATTAATAAAACCTACTGTTCTCTGTAATCTATTCTGGATCTTTCAGCCAAACCAAGTCAGAGCAATTTCATCAGAATGCTCTCTCTTTTGTTCTCAAAAAGAGTAACTTCATGCAGCTATAAATGGAGATGGGTATGTACCTTTGTATTAAGTAGACACTTTGTCTAATGGCTGATGTCTAGATCCCTGGTTAAAAAAACCCATTAAAGATTAAAACAAAAGCAAAACAACAGAAAATACTGAGCAAAGTACTAAATATGAAAAAATATGGTCTTTCCTGCTAGACATCATTTAACTAAACATTTGGAGGTCATCCATGCAAAAAATTTCTGCTTACATCGTTAGTCGCCTCCATCTGCCAGCAAATAAATCCCACTCAGCTATTTGTTGAACTAGCAGAAATATGGCAAGGCTAGCGGTTTTATTCTTGAAAGAGCCCTGATTGTGTCTACCCATTCAGTCAGTTTTGTTTGAATACAAAAGGATTTACTAGGAGAGGAAGTATAGACATCATGCCTACAGATCAGAATTCAAAACAAAGATTTGACAGGCAGAGATACAATGGGTAGGCAAAGGTAGTGACAGAATTCAAAGTACTAATCACCTAATACAGCAATTCCATTTACATACCTCTCTGTCCTGCCATATACCTTTTCCCTTTGATTATTATTAACAGGAGACTTTCAAATCTCTGTAGTGGTAATGATATAGTTCATATGTGGTACAGTTTTTTATTGGTAGTTTTAGTTATGTAGTTTGATGTATTGATAATACAAAATAGACTTGGTTGTAGAAGGTTCACAGCTTTCCAATTCAAGATTCATACCTTTATACCAGTAAGTTTGTTAAGATAAAGCATGCAAAAATAGGACCATTTGCATGTTTAAATGCTACAAGATGTGATCTGAATTGATTACTTTTTATTATATTATTTTCATTTGCCATTGTGTAACTAAGCACAATAGTTTTATCAATGGATTTTCCTCACAGTTTAGCCCCAGTCCAGGCAATTTCAGCAACTAAAACCAAGCAGTTGAACACCCAAATCCTTTCACCCACTCCCACTACCAGAGAAAGTGGAAAGGGAATATAAAAACCCCATGCAATTAACTTTCAGAAAATAAAATTATTTAAGATGAGACTTAACTGAAATTAGAACATTGATTCTCCTTATCTCAAACCACAACAATTTTCTCAACATCAGAATGATCTTAAAAAATGTTGAAGTATTCTAAAGCTTAAAATCAAGGTGAATAGATATAGTAAATTAAGACTCACATGACAATACTTGAAGCCTGAAAGAAAGATCCAGACCCTCAGATTCTGGTGAGCACAAGGGTTGAATACAAGGATATATCACAAAATCAATACAAAATGGTGGCAGTAAGTCTAAAACTGACTGAACAGAAGAGCGATACTATGCCATTCTCATCTATGTTGGTACAAGCCTCAAATAAGCACAGCTGCTCCCTATTTATATATAAGAATTAGGAGGCAGAAACATACTGCAATTCTGTATAAATTATCTTTCTGTTTTACTGTAAGTAAAGAACTCCTCCTAAGTGAAAGAAAAGAGTTTTGTCCTTTTTTCTCAAATCTAAAATCCCCCAAATGTAATTTTAAGACATGCATTATGGTACACAGCAGTTTCTCCCTATTTTGTTATTAGATTTTACTGTTAGAGTAGATATAAACTGTTTGCAAAGTAAGCAGAATTTGAATGGTTTTCTGTCCATCATATAAAATAACCTCTGGAATGTTTGTATATATTATGATTATTATGACATAAAATGTTTAAAGTTTTCTTCTCAGTAGATTCCTAGAAAGATAATTAGTTTTGATGACTAATTTGCAATTTTATTCCAGCAGAAGCCAGGCTGTTCACAGGTTTTTATTTGGCTTAGAACAGTCATTAGGAAGATATTTCCCTTCTTTCCCAATGTTCCTCAGTAAGAAATATTTTAAAGACGGAAACTCTGCCATCTTCTCTATCATGTATTTGAAATCAACAAAAAACCCCTGAGTTTGAACAAGGAAAATCAACTTTTTCAACAAAAAATCCAATTGGCCTGCAGGATGCAACCCTGCTATCCAGACAAGTATGTCCTGGTCCTACACTTGATTCTTAATTCTGCGTAAAAAGGTAAAAGCACCTACACAAAAAAACCAACAAACAGATAAACAAAACATAACAAAAAAACCCCACAAACTCAATAATCCTCCAGAAAAGCTATGCTTTGCCATGATTTATTCCACTATTATTCAAGGCCTTCTCCATCTGGGAGGTAGCTGGCTGTAAAGTTTTGAACTCAGTGGGAATGAGACATGATACACTTTCCAAGACAAGCACCATCAATCATTTCGGTCAAGCAAATATTTTTAGATTATTAAAGATTTCAAATGTTACACTTTCTGAGTTTTAGTACTGCATCATATCTGGTAAATAGCTGTGCGTTTTTGCTACTATACCAAGCACTTTAAATATTTTCAATTTGAAAATATCAGGCCTAGCATTTATCAGCTGTAGAGATTTGATAAAACTGACAGAGGATGAAAGGGGACAAAGTAAGTTTCAAAATAACATTGGTGATTATTCAGAGTTGCCCTACAGTCCAAGATATGGAACACAGAAAACTTCTGCCAAATTAGGAGCTGTCATTCAACTCAAATGTAATTCTGAACTACCAAAAATTATTTTAGAGAGTCAGTTTTAAGTATCACAGAAAAAAGTACTTCATATTTGCTTGACCTTAAAATGTTCAATGTCCCTCTCATTTAAACTAGAAGCCTTCATAGTTGAAAATGACCAGTAATTAACTTTGATATATTTCTGTTTCTTTAATGAATGCTAAGACTCTGCTATGCTCTGTGGAATTATAAGTTGAAAATTCTCTTCCAAGGAATTTGCAGTAATGACAGCACAGAAATTATTGTACACAAACCAAAGTGCTGGAAGTAGGACACTGTTGCCATTCTAGGTCATTCTTATACTTTCAGCCTGGTTTCCTAAGGAACCCTGTTTATAGTAGCCGAGCCTTTCATCTGATCCTAATAGATTTAATCCTATCAGCCAATTCAAGAATGAAGCTGTTGTTAGATGGTGAGAGGTGAAAACCACTCAGAGAACTGAGTCATTCTCTGACTTTTGGTAGAAAGAATAATGTTGTGAAGATGACCCTTAACATAACCCAGAACATCTCAACAAAAAGATGGTTGTGAACAGCCCAACTTCAGTAACATCTTCAGTCAGAGTTTACATTTTATAAATTTCTAGAGAATCACTCTTACAAATCGCCATGGAAACCAGTTCTTCAAGTTTTTCACTCTTACAGATTTTCAGGTGTCCAAAAAGCCAGACTGAAGGTTTTCCAATGTATTGCAGTGAAGTCATCAAGATACGTGTCATCAAGTCTTGATCCCTAGGAGCATGCTTATGCATATTCCTGATTTAACATAATTCCACTGAAATCATCATCAGTGAGAAAGTTCAAATCCATTAGAAATCTAACTCAGATTCAGCATATATCCAAAGTACTCATTGACAGTAACTAATGATACCACACCTGACAGAAAGAAGTACGTGTTGGCAATAATATGCAGCAAAGAGAGATGGGCATACCAGTACAGAAACCACTTGAGTTTGGCCAGAGCAAAGAATCGTATGTGGGTTGAGAGAAAAGTCAGTGCTAGGTGAAGTGGAAGAGAGAAGGTCCAAAGTGGAGATACACAAAAAAAATAACATGAACAGGAGCCAGAGCAGGACCTAAGAAGAGTAGAGACACAAGGTAGCAAGGGGTGGCAAGACAAGTCCCACATCAGCCAAAGGGCATTGGTTGCCACCACATGATATTCAAAGCCAAAGTTAGAGCAGATAAATGGGATTCACATGGCTATCTGAAAAGTCTGGTTCATCACTCCTGTACCAGGCTGGACAGAATGAATTTTTGGAAGGACGGCTGCTGATTAGAGGAAGAATACTGAATTTCTAACTTTAAGAGTTAGGTGAGACAGACCCCATCATGGAGATAAGCCTGTAAGGAAACACACCACACAAACCCCCACTGTGAAGAATAAGCAAGCTTCAACAATAGCTTCTACGTGTATGAGATGAGAAAAGACCATATACAACATGGGAACCTAAACAAAGCAAGTGGGGTGAAGAGAGGAATTTTGCCAGAAATGGTACCAGCAGAAAAAACTCAGAGTTAGCTTTCATCCTGTGAGCATTAATCACAAATGTTCATGGGAAAACATGACAAAGAGACCACTGGAAAAGCGAGTCCTAAGAATAGTACAAGGACTAAAAAAAGCTGCACTTTTTTAGCAGATTCCTTCCTCCTTTTCATCTAAGACTGGCTACCATGGTAAATTATTTCTGAGGAGAAACCAAGAAGCTTTAAAGTGCCAGATTCTCTGAATGTCAAAAGTCAGAAACCATCCTCATAGTTCCATCATATAGTCATTCTTGCAATGCCACACCACACTGATGGGCAAAATGAACTGAATGAAAAGATGGTGTCATCTAAAACAATAACACACGTGACTCAACAGTTCTTACATACTTTGTAAAACAAGTGCCAGTAATTCAGTGGCTGTATAGCAAATAGCCTCTACCCAGACTGAGCAGTCAGCAAGGTAAGGATTACTTGGTGAACAGGATTTAGGACTAGCTGTGATGAATGAAGGCTGACAAGCTGATTGTAAAAATCCAGCTTTTTTTAAAAATATTTAGCTTCTCAATAACTATATATATGGGAATGCATAGACTTTTGTCTCTAGCTAAAAAACATAGAGAGAATAAAATAAAGGTTAGGTATAAAACTAAAGTTTTGCAGCCTCATTGGTGTTATTTAGCTGAATGTACTTTTCCCAAGCTCTAACATTACATACCAGGAGCTTTAAAGACTTTGGCAGTAGAGATTGAAGTGAGGACATTCTGATTTATAACCAAGGCAAGCTTACTCTCCTATGGCAAGGACCTTACCTTCATTTTGCAAGGGCTAAACATGTAGAGAATTTGTGACAAAAATAGCGTAGAAAGTAGCAGATGTTTGTGGGAAGAAATCAGACAAGTGTCAAAGCTAGCATCCCAGAAACGATAGGAAGGCAAATGAAAGCATGGAATATGATATAAGAACATCATGTATCTGTTTTCTGATAATGTGTCATGTCACTCCCTCTTGCCAATTTTGGAAAGCCTTGAGCATGCTCCTCTGTTATTATCTTCACTGATTTGTGCTGCATCATCTTCCCTGATGCATGAGTTTCAACCTGGTCAGCCAACATACACATTCTTTCACAATATACTGAAAAAAAACCAGGCAGAAAGTCTCCCTTCTTTGTAAAATAAAAATTTAAAGCATGCCCTACACTTTTCATCAGTTTTGTTCTTCAAATGTACATGTCAAATGGGCTTCTAAGTCAACACAGACCATGTGTAAAAAGTGTGACTAGAGCCATTCCCAGAGAAAGGAGCTGCAGACCAGATGTGCCTCACACTCTCTTGTCAAAACCCACCCCATGGCAGAGGCATTGATGGTTGTTTCACACTAGTGAACTTCCCAGTTGTTGCTCCAAGAGAAAGAGCCACTACAATGCAATTCTTGTAAAATAAAATATCAGTTACATTAATATTTTAAAGGAAAAGGCAAACAAATTTGTTGCAGCCAACAGAGAGGAGTCCAATGCAATGAATGATGTTATGTTTCCCTGCCAACAAAGGCTAGCTCAGATAGTTTCAGATATATTTAAGGAAAAACAGAAATTTGAGACACTTTTCCTCAGCTCAAGCTCTTTTCTTAATAAGGTGTCATATCCCTTTCCTTACTTCTCACACTTACACTTTTTCTCATGAAAAAATCCTTGGTTTTTGCTGATTGGAAAAAAACCACATCTGTTCCTGTGCAGAGGGAACATTGTTCAATTTCAGCAGTAGAAGAGTAGGGCAAGGCAAAAATGCAGTAGCAACAGTCATTGTGCATGACGCATGTTGATAAGGCTGTGTCACCCACCAAGAAAACAAAGCAGGGTCTGAAGGAAGTTTTACAGCCAGAGGTTGGGCAATCAAAGCAGAGAAACAATGAACAAACCCATGAGAGGGAAAAGTCTGTGATGGTCCTCAATCTGTTTGTAATATAGAAGACTTGTTGGGTCTTATTTACAGTGTGCGCCAGAGAAGTCTTGTTGCTTTGGATAATTACACTAGCAGAAGTTTCCAGTGCAGGCGCTGTTTTCTCACAGTACTAGAGGTCAGATGATCATGGCATCCCATCAAAAACTGTCAGAAGGCATGAGAGTTTTTATAGCTGTATCTGTATAAGCTGCTTGAGCCACATGCCACTGAGGCAGTACAGTGTGAAGTGGTCTGAAATCCTTGTTTCCCTCTGAGTCAAGGAAAACTGAGGGTGAAGGTACAGGGTGGAAGAGTTTCATTTGCTTGTGGGATACACTGAATTACTTGTGTGTGCACACTTTTGCATTACCTCAACTTGAAATTGTACAGCTGATCATGAGTAGGTCAGTCAGATAAAGAAAGCATTTAAGATTTAAACCCACTATTTTTTACCAGTTCAGTAGTTTGTGACAGTGATCCAAAGGCTGAAGCAGCTAAAAAATTATCTTTGAAAAGCCAAAACCTTTCATGCCTCTGCCTTTGAACTTACTTTGTTTACCTTGAAAATACTTTTATCCAGTCAAAATCTCTTTTATCTCTGTAATCCTTTCAGACTTCATAACTCAGGAGTTAGTGTCCTAACATGAGAGCTCTTCCACAGACCTCACTGAACAGTGGATTGACCACTATGAGTTTAACACTGCTCCTTTTCATCATTAAACTTTTTGCACTTCCCTTGTCCTCATTTTGGGTGAACTTGCACAGTATATTAAAAAATTACTTCCAAAACCAACAGATTTCAATTAAAAAACTAAAGAATGTATGTCATGACTATAACCATTTCAATTATGATGAAAAAGTTATCTCTAAGATAAAGCCTAGTTCCTATGGGCAGGACCTGAAACTGTGGGCATCTTTCAAAGTAGACACAGCTACTGCATTTTGTTCTAATCACTTTGCTAAAATGTTTGGGGTTTTTTTAATTCTGGAAATGGGTAAACAGTGTAAATGTAAAGATTCACATACATAATTTTAGAAGCAGTTTCCTTTTCTAAGTTTCCATTTCCTACAATATTGAATCTATTTAAGCATGTTCCATTAATTTCCCATCATAGCTGTTTTATAATGCTCTAGCTATGATCACTAGAAAACACAAATCCTCAGAAAGGATTTGTTGCTTCACCCAGGACCAAGGGACTATAAAAGGCTCATTATTATATGATCTCTGGTTATTTTTAAGGTGAGGATGTCTCCACCTGGTATAACCCAGAAGCCCACAAGTGCAGAATAAGTTACAGAGAAAGGGATTGGACCCATAGCTTCTACTCTATGGGTGGGGGAATCTAGATGATCCTTCAACCTGAAACATAACTGAGCTTTTCTAAAAGTAACCATGTAGTAAATACATATAAATCTACAAACAAGAGCTTTCCAGCTGTCCTCATCCCATATGTACATTGCACCAGAAAAGGATCTGGTTCTAGGTTGCTTTTCTCCTAAACCATAACCTTGGACCAGCTGCTAAATCTGAGAAATGGAGCAGTTTGGATCACAGGTACGTCAGAGAACATCTGGTGAGGCCAAGGCTATTCCTGAAAACAAAGATGTTTCCATAGATTTTCATAGTCATTCTTGAAAATTAGACTTTTTGCAGAGACCTTGTAACTTCAGTGAGTGATGCCAGCTAGATAAAGGATCAAGGACAGTTCAAAAATGACAATTACACTTCTGGCAGTGCTTTTGCAGTAGCTAATTAGCCTGGATAGGAAGAAACTGCAGAATTGGGAACAGAAGATTCCAGTCTTCCTCAGTGTGTGGATCTAATATATACTCTTCAGCTACATACTAAACTAAATTCAGAGAGAGAGCCAAGCAGGGATATAGATTTTCACCCCTCCAAGCCTAGCTCTCACCAGCTGGATCATCACTGGCCTGCATGGTCACTGGATAGACCTCTGCTTTCAAACCACTCATGCTTTGTCCTAGAAAAGGCAGTCACAAGACATGCTGAGCTTTGCTTTCATTTGTAACTTATTCCAGAAAGGCAGACCAGCTCAAACAGGATCAGGGTAGAAGGACAGAGCCTACACAAAGAAACCAAACCTGTTTGCTTCTACTTCTTCATATGGTAGGCAAGACACCCTCACCTCACTAGCATCTGTGGAAGCTAACCATAGCCACAGAAATTTTGGGAATGAAAGGGTAATAAGTCCACATTCCAGATGACTCATGGGTTAGGAAAAAATTGCTAAAACCCCCCTCAAAATAACAGAGACTTCTGAATAGACTAAAGCAAGTGATTTGAACCAGAACATGCCTGCCTTCCTCCAAAAAAAATTCTCTCTCTTTATCTAACATGTTAACCAAATGCTGTATCCTGGTTGAGTTCTTCTTGGACAATAGTGAGACATTTTATTGCATTTTAATATTGTCATACATATCAGCACCTGTTGCATGTGCATATTTTAAGGATCTGGGGGTTATTATTGTGCATTTCATACTCTTTCATTATTGAAAGCAGATAGCTGCAATTTCTCACACCCATATTAAAAATAAATGCAATTGTTGTCACATTTTAGCACTTCAGATGCAAGCAGTTTTCACTTCCCATCTAAAATCATCCTGCAGATTTTACCACCTTGCAATCACAATTAAAATTTTAAAACACAAGTCTGTGTTCAGTCAAGCATGGTTGGTTCACTTTTCCTTACAGAGATTTGAAAAGTCATTGAGCTGTTCTTTGGAGATTTTCCCTTTAAGAAATCATTATACTTTTTTCCTGTCAATTTTTCTTACATAACTCAGTGCTTTAGAGAAGAATAGACTCTAAGGATGCAAGTTTGATACCACTGAACAGAAATATTGCTCTAGAATTAAGCAGGACCTGCCATTTTGTAATAAAAACTGTTGTAATTTGTTCCTATTTTAAGATAAACTGGTATTGGATTAGCATAATCTAATACTTTAAAATGCTAAAGTGCTAGCTATTTCCTCCACAGTTTTCAACAATGAGGGCTAGGCATTTCAGGAAAGTGAAGGCTTCTATGTAATAGAAGGAGCTAGGCAGATCCATATTGTTGTTAAAAATAAAGGCAGAAAATCTATTTCTCTGAAATGAATCGTCAGATTGCCGACATGTTCCACGTGCCCGTGGCAAAACCCAATATTTACCATACAGACACATAAATCTTTGGCACTAAAAGGAAAATGGCCCCACAGTTTATAGCAAATTACTAATATCAAAATACCAAGGAATACCAAGTACTTCTAAATTGTCTTTATCTAAACCCAAGCAACATTCAGTTTATCTCAAATAAGTGCTTTAAAGGAACAGGGCTCTGTAGTGAAAGGCTAAGAAAAACAGCAACCTACTTTCTCGTAGCTTTTTTTAAACTCAAATCATCCTTACCACAATTAAAAAAAAATGTACTGACATATCAATAGAGACTTTTAACCTCTTGCTTCTATGAAAGGGCACTGTCTCTTGAACAAAGCCTGCAGCTTCAAGCATAAGGTACCATTCCAATGCTACCAGCCATTTATGAGCTCCCATGGTTGAATGCATAGGTCTTCGAGTTGAGGACTGAAAGAATCTTCCCACTGTAATTCTGATCTAAGCTAGAGCTGCTTTCTGCATGAGCAGCAGCCTAATAAAAAAAGTAGATGGAAAAAACTTGATGGAAAAAAGCAGATACAGCTTTGCTCTTGCTTGTATAGTAACTTGTCAACCTGAGAAAGACATAGAGAGAGTAAGACAGAAATTCAATCACGCAAACTTATGAATGACTTCTGCTCTCCATCCAGGGTAGCCCAGAAAAGAGGAAAAGAAGTGGGGAAATCACAAGTGGTTTCCTGACAAGCCAGTACACCT
>WAAB01025152.1:41966-82595 GCA_013389865.1 Piaya cayana
GAGACAAGATGGAGAGGGAGCCGGAAGAAGAAGCGTCCGACCCCCACAATGCACCCTGATTTACGTAGAAGGAAGTTGTATGGAAATACCTGGGAATTGTAGTTTTTTTCCTCAGCCACAATCTGGCTGTTTTAGAAAAAGGGCCAAAAAGAAAAGTCAAACTATGACAAGGAAAGAGCAAATTTCTCTCTATAGACACAGAAATTGGATCAAGTTATCTAAATCCAGAGTCTGTTCTCAGGAAGAAACACATTCTTCTGATATTACAACCTGCCTGTTCTTCCACATGGATTCAAAAGAAGAGAAAACTTGTGGGTGACTGGATGTGGTTTTGTTTCTTAAGCTGCTCTTTGTCTCTTTAATTCCTTTGTTTCCTTTTCAGAAAGAACAATTTCTCCACCTTATTTAAGATGGAAAAGCATAGAAGAATCCTCTTTTCAAACAATACTTTTGGGTATAATACATATATATTTTTAATAACGTTTGTTCTAAATGCTAACTAGATAATCTGGTTGTGTCCCTAGTTTTAGCTCAGAAAAAAACGATTATTTATTTTCTGGCTATTACTTAAGTGTTAGTAGATGTGATCTTTGAAGAAGCCTCATTTGTCGTTATGCAGGACATTGGGCAACCAGGCATAAGAAACCAAGCAAAGCGACTAAATTATGTCAGCTGACTACAATATTATTTTCCAGAACCTTAAAGCGGCGCTCTGCAGCTGGATGTAAGTAACTTTTCTACTAGGAATTGATGTCTTCTAGGGTTTTGTGTTTTGGAGGAACATGTGTTCATCAGGGACTTCAGCAGCTGCCTATGGAAAACCCTTTTGCTCTTAAAGCAAAACCATATGTCAGGCAAAGGGAAGGGAAGCATTTGAAAAAAAGAAAAATGCCTTAAGAATAATGCTGAAAACTGTCAGCTAGCCATGCACCGCAGGAGGTCCCTGGAGCTACAGGGAGGCAGGGTGCTCTGCAAAGGGCTGAATTTCCATTCTCAACCTGTGAAGGCAAGAGGGAAAACCACAGAGCTACAATTAGCAGTTTGGCAGTGCTGCTGTTTCAGCTGAACAAGCACTGGCTCTTTTAGCCCACAGACAGATTCCCCTGGTGCTGCCAACATCAGCACTTGTCACTCAGGTCTGCTCCTGCTCCTCAGCAGTCAGTCAGTCAATGTTTCTCCCACAGGGCCCTGCTAAGCCTCAGTGTGGGAGTTCTGCTGGACCACCAGAACATCACCACAGCTTGGGACTGTAGGCAACTACTAGCCAAGAGAAGACTGAGAAACGGACATTAAAAGCTATAGAATATCCACCACTGCAAAGGAAAAGAGAAGAATAGAACAAGAGAAGAGGAGGAGGACAAGAGGAGAGGACAAGGGAAAAGGAAAGGGAAAGGGAAATGGGAAAAAAAAGAAAAAGGAGACTGGAGGGCAGATGTCCTTCCAAAGATCAAGGTCCATCAGGTTGCTAGCACAGTTCTGTGAAACACCACATGCAGTAGAGGATCTGAGCTTGCAGCACCTACACAAAATAAACACACCAATGTGCAGATGTCCCAAGTTCATGTTGGGGAAAAGAATCCATGTTACTGTAAGTTCACAAAGGAACTTACAAAATCACTTGCAATGTCTTGTCCATTCTCCCTAGTCTGAATTCCACTGCAATGTGTACCTGTGAAAATCATGTGCATACAAATACTATGCACTCTGCTTATTGACTATACTCTTTGGTGATGCTCTTGCAACAGTGAATACAGTAATTATTAGTGATTAATTATAAACCAAGTCATGTATGCCTCTAATCTCCCATTATGCAAAAGAGGCCAAAGCAAGAGAGAGGTTCTTATGTTTGTCATATCAGTCACATGCACGTTGATGATAGAAACAGTAATAAAAGTAACTTGATTACTGTACTTTTGTGAATACTTACAGAACACCAATTATATTAGAATAAAATAAATAATATTATATCTAGATATTGCTTTTCAACTTGACATCAAACAACATCATGATAGTGCTTCTTGAAGGAGTATAAATGAATATGTTTTGCTCTGCTGAAGAATACATCTGCATGTTTGTAGATACCTCCTATAGCTACATACCTCAGCACTTGACTTCAGGATCCTGTTCCTCATCGATGTTCCCTGCATTTTGCCCTAATCTTCATGTCCAGCTAGTCCCTTTCTCACCCTATGCCCTGGCAGGTCAGTCTTCCTACCTGATTTCACAGCCTCTCTACCTGTCTATAGAATAATTTCTTTTCCAGTCTGGGTGCAAAGGAGGGAGGAGTCACAAGACAGATAGGTGTACATCACCAGTCATATCTGACTACTCTAAAGACCAGACAGTGGGAAAGGACTCTTACAAAGTTCCTCTGGCACCATCCCTGCTGCCTGAGGTTGGAGCACATGTTGCCAAGCCTGTCCAGCACAGGAAGCTGTGGAGGCTCCAACACACCACAGAGTTTTTCACTGCTAAATTCTAAGAAGTTTCTTCAGAGTATAAATAAATTACTATTTTTCAACTGCTTATAACTTGGCAAAGCATGAGTAGATTTTCCCTCAAGAACCAAAAAACACACCCCTGACATGAAGGCAACTCTCATGCCAAACGGAGAGCCCCTACTGCTAAGCTCCAAGGCACTTGAACTTCCCCAAGAAAAGGTCACTTAACCTTTTTCAGCCTTGAAAACCAATGCATTGTTTACCCTTCTCCTTGCTCTCATAAACAGCAGAACAACTTTGACATTTTCAGAAATAAGAACTTGCTCAGGGCATAGAAAACTTGCCTAAATTAAGTTTTGGAGAAGTTGTGGAAAATGAAATGCAGAGCTCAGAGCTTTACTGTGGGAAACGAGCAACCTGGATAACAAGGCTGCCAGCTTACTTAAAACTGAAAAAAAATAACCAGTATTACAGTGATGGGGTAACTATGCCTCTCCCTGCCGTAGGCTTCTGCCATCCCTGCACCCAAAACTTGCAGGCTCCCCTGCACATGCAGGCAGGGACTTGTGCAGGCAGGTTCCCTCTCCCGGGCCACCATCAGCTGTAGAAATTGGGATACATGCTTTTAGCAGACACTGGTTTGGGAGGCAACTGTCACCCAAAACAAAGCAGCAGGAGCCAGTGACACCAGGACTTGGCTGACAGGCTTCATTACCATGATATTTCAAGTCAGCAGCATGAGGCCAGGAAGAGGCTCATATGTCATGGCACTTCCTTGCAGAAGACACTCTATGCCACATAGCAGTGTGTCTCGACACGACTCATAAGCTAAATAGCTAATTCTCTTTCTTCCTCCAGATCTCTAGAGACTCTCAGGACCGTAATATACCCCATAATGCATTTCCACAAAGTCCACAATAATTCACTTTTCATAATATCCCAAGGACACAGGCCAACAAAAGCAGATTTGTGTTTCATCTTAGATTCTGATCTCCAAAATCATGTTAAGAGAAAACAAATTGAAATGCAGAGGTACTATTTTTGGAACCCATTTCTGGTTCATTATTACAATGAGATGAACAGGCCTGGCAGAAACATGTGATCTACATAGAACAAGTTTTCATGTGACCCAAAAGACCATTTCCACTGTTCAAAAGGATAAATAAAGATCAGTAGAGTTACAAGGGGTAGCAAAGGGAAGGTGTGGACCCCAAAGAGTTAGAAATACCCTTTACAGGAGTCACAGAAGAACCCAACAACACCATTCTCTCTGTTTCCATGAGGGACACAGTTGGGTAGATTTCTTTTCCTTTTCCCAGAAATAATCTTAGATTAAAGTCACATATAGCAACATAAAAATCAGATCACATCACAGAAAAGCATCTCTTTCATATCAAACAAAAATGCACTTGCGAAAACATATGGAGGGAACAAGCTGGCATATTGGTTCACGTTAACTCATCCTGGCAAAGTGAGGAAGCAACACGGTATTTATAATCATTTGTTCTTTATTACGATGTTTTACTTTGCATCCCAGATGATTACTGTTCTTTTTACAGGTAACTACCTGCTGAATTCCTATTTGCATCTACTTTCCTTTGTACCTTCCTTTTCGTTTATGTTTCATTTTGGAGTTTGGGAACATACTTTATAAAGTTCTCTCTTTTTTTTTGTTGGGTTTTTTTTTAGCTTGAAGTTATTTTCAACCTGCAACTAAATTCATCAAGGACTTCATTTCACATTGGGTTCTAGCTAATGAGTGCTATTGGACACTCATCCCTTGCAAGTGTTGAAGAGGTGTTCTAGCCTGTTAGTAAGAGGTGTCTTCTGAACCAGCTGGAGGAGTTGTATTGGCCTTTCTATTCAGACAGACAGTTCCTTTCCTAATCTTAATGCATAGCAATAGTCACATAAACTAAATCTAAATGCATCTGACAACAGAAGTAGCTGCCATGGAGAAATACATGTCAGGGTTGAAAAAGAGACATGCATGGCATCTGTAAAAGTGTGTCAGGAAGGCAATAAATCTTGTCTACCTATGATAGCAGAAAACTTTTCATTCATTCTTCTGACAAAATAGAAGTGTTGCCTAAGAGCTATGTCCATCCATGGTGTCTGAGAGCATCCTTGAAGTCACATTCACAAAGAGGTATTCAAGAAAACATGTAGTGTAGCCTCTTCAGGGAATGTGATGGACATAGTTCTTTTATATGTTCCTATTCCACAGCCTACATCTTTGTCTTCTTTGTTTCATCTTCAGACACAGTGAGATACAATTTTACTACATATATTCAGGTCACAAGTGGGATATTTGCACAAAGTCCTCTCAGCACATCCAGAATTATTTAACAACTTTGCTTCTCTTATGTTTTCTCAATTCACAAAAGGTCTGCCTGTTCCTCCCTGCAGCTGTAGCATTGTAAGGTCTCAGGAAAGAATTTTTTTTTACTTTATGAGGAATTATTAACCCTGTTAGATTGCAACATCATGTAAAAACAATGTAGAGGCAAAATTTGAAGCTTTGTTTTCACTGATCTTCTTGATGGCATGGAGAAAATCTTTAGTCATGCATTTCCCATTCCATGGTTTAATAATAGCTGACATTATTAAATCCTATAGGTACATTGTTCTGAGCATGTTCTGCATAATAGAATTTACAACAAAGAAAAATATTAAACGATACAAATAATTTTTTATGTTGAACAATATAATGTGGATAAATTTTATATATCTAACAAGATAGATTGAGTGGTGCTTTTTTATAGACAAAAGCATAAAGGTGAACTTTAGAATTTTGACTGAGATACAAAATAAGCTGGAGAGAGAAAGCAACATTCACATTTAGAGCAGATTTTTTGTTTTAGTCAGTTACTGTTCTTTTGCAACCACAGCAGAATTTTTTTCTCTACTGTCTCTGGGGATTGTCTAGAATTTCAACACAGGAACAGCTATTGGCAGTACTATTTTCCTGGACAGATTTTGTATGCTTTTTTAAAGTCTGACATCCCTTTAATTAACATCTTCAAGAGGAAGTTGTGGCATAGATTTCAGGGCTTTGCGCTATTTCTCAATTTTTCAGATTTACACTTGGCAAGACAAACAGCAATAACAAGTCTGTATTCAGCCACCAGCTACTGTACACCTACAATATCTGAGGACATAGAAAAGGGTAAGCTTAGTGCTAAACAAGACATGTACATGGTCTCTGGGTAGCACATCATATAGTATGACATATATTGTGAGTATAATTAAGAATTTATTTATTCCCACAAGAGCACCTCTACCATGAGCACCTGGGTGCAGAAAGTTTCAGGGTACAGCACTCAATAAACTGGCTCTCATAGAATTAGCTTCATAGGATTCAGGAGTAGTCTTGCAATTACTGAGTCTTAGACTCACTAAATATGATGGAAAGTATCACTAACCATTTCTGGGTTTAGATTTAGTCATGCCCATTACTCCAACAACGCTTTCCTGAAGACTGCAAATTGTTATGGTTATCTTCCATCTATGGAACTTTGGGTTTTTTTACTTAGTTCAGAAAACAATAGACAGTATGCAAAGTTCGTCTCTCATTCTGATAGTGATCATCCTTTTACTGATATCTTTTAACTAACAGTGCTTACTCGATACAGACGAGCTCCATTCTGGTGGCTTAAGGACTTGAAATACATTTTTACTGTTCTTTATCCATGCTGTCCTTAAGACAATAAGTGATAGCACAAATCCAATTTGCAACTTAAGAGTTGGAACATATTCTTCCCCAATATCCTCAGTAGACCTTCTTAACAAGTGAAAAATATCACCTAAACCTTCCTCTGATTTCCAGAATGTTCTTATCTGTAGTAATGCATGAAACAGTTAATTTCTGGTTTAGTCAGGTCCATTTTGCACAACTGGGAGCCAGCTAAGAGAAGCAAAAAATTTGATATACAAATAAAAAAATTACACATGTACATACGTGTGAGCCAGTTTGCAAGCATGCATACACCTACATGCTAGAAATATGCCATTTAACTTCTACAAGACAATTTTCACAACAAGACCTCACATAACCATCTGCCAATGGGATCTAGACGCTAATAAAAGGTTCAGAGCACTGTCCTCACAGAATGAAAACTCACAAGAAGAAACATCTGACTTACGGCAAAGGAAATCCAAATGTAACAGTTCATCCCCTATCCAGAACATTGCTGCTGGTTAGGATTTAATGGGTATTGTGGCACAAACCAAGAAAATCTTCATTTCCCACAGCATCATGAAACAGTAAAAATCTTCAGAGGCAAATCAGGGCTCTCAGGAATAGAAGTAATTCCACCCTTTCATGGAAGCTACAGATGAAGCTTGCATTTGATTTTTCTTTCCTATGTGAAACAAAAACCCTTCAGGTTCTGAAGCTTTCTCATTTAAACCATATAGAACATCTCCCTGTCTCTCTTATGTATTATATTTGTGGTTTGAAATAGAAGCTTTTAAAATTGAAAAACATATAAGAAATCAATGTGCAAATGGATAGTGACAGACATCTCTTGGTGGCATTTCTAAACACCCCAATAAGAGACTTAAAACTTATTTGCAAATTCCCTCCCAAATTACTCCTGTGTAAAACTTTCTAAATATACTGTTGCATGGCTAGCGCAAATTTCTCATTAAAAAATCCATACAACGGTGGGAAGAAATCTTCCAGCAAAATGGTTTAACAGAGTGGCCACAATGACATTTTTATTAAAAATATATTAAGAAAGTAACAATGTAGGCAAGACATTAAAAAGCAGCAATGAATTAATCAAGCAGCCATTGTAAATCATCAATAAGGTTTCTTTTCATTCAGCAACATCAAGGAGAAATGATTGAGCCTATTTAGAGACTGTGGGAGTCAGAAAAATGCAGTTTCTGCATTGTGCTATTATCACATTCAATTGCTAATCAGACAGCAAATATACTCTGTCTGTACTGAAAATCTCATTCCACCTAAAACTTGCTCACAACTTGAGAGATTTCTCTTAACAGTCCCTAGGTTTAGGGTCTCCATACATTCATGAATAAATTCCTTTTCAGTAACCAACCAAAACTGAGTTTTATTTAAGAAGAGGTAACTGTTGCTGACTGACAGAGGGGCCTCCAGTTTCAGTTGGGTGTGGTGAACAGGTTAATAATGTCTTTCACCTCCATGCACTAGAAGAGAAAACTATTAGGCTGCTACTTTCAGCTACTCAAAAGCTGTGCAGTACAAATAAATGCGGAATTGAAACATGTTGTGTTTCCCTGCTCACAGGGTAGCAGAGTTCACGAGAAAAAAAAAACCCAACAAACTGAAAATGAGAGACAGAAGCCTAAAGACAACTCTTCTGCCCTAAAACACAACTACAAATGCCACTGTGTGAGTCAATATTTCAGTATAAATACCTTGCAGTGTCTCTCACACGGTTTTCAGGCAGAGATCAAGCATGGGACTGTACTGAGGCTGCTATGTCTTGACTGCAGGTCTTCAATGACAAAAAGAAGACCCAAGGAGGAATCACTGGGGAATTGACTCTAAGAAGAGTTTGACGCAGTTTAGATTTAGCCTGTAATTACTTGAAATTCACATCTAGTGAGGATCAACATTCCCAGACTCATGGTTTTGAAGTGCTATTTATTCTCCTATGCTAAACTACAGCCAGTCAATAGCTGTTTCCAGCCCCTGGAGAGAATGGTCACCATGGAGGTATGAGAGATGCACATCCCTCTGACCATTTCAGTTGTTGCCTGTGGTGGGAAGGTGTGAGATTGCCTCCTTCACACTTTTACCCAGCACCAGCTATCCTGTTCCTGAATGGAAAAGCAATTTATGATGATAGATCAGCTGTTTTATAGGGCTACCCTCCAGCTAAAGGATAAGGGCCCCTAGTATTTATTCTTGCTTACTCATAATTACATCACAAGTCTACCAGATTTAAAGATTTTCCTAACTCCAGAGCCACATAACATCAGAGAATCTCAGGTTTTGTTACAAAATGTGAATCTCTAACCCTCATAGTGAAGAGCACTCTTTTCAAAGTTCAGAAATAGAAAGCAGATCATGAGAGCTTTTCAAAAATAATTTTGCATCAATCAGCCTTCAAATTCCTGATGCCCAAAATATAATATCTGAAACTTAGGATCTTAACATTGTTTTAAGACTATGTATATTTTGCTTTCACGTGCTATTATTATTTTTGTTAGCAATTATCAACATAAAGTGGAAATATATACTTGATTTTTAAAAGTAGCCTGTAGTCAATTCACGTTCTACTTTTCAATACTGCTACTGGGACATTTTTGGAGCAATTCATAGATAAGAAGGAAGCACAATCATTTACATAGTAATTCAAGGTGGGTATACAACTCAAATTGCAGCTGCATCAGTTAATTAACAGAACAGTAGCCATAAAAGAAAAATACTGCTCTTAATACTGAACTATGTTGACTGGGACACATTTTAGGTGAATCTGCATATAATTTACCATAATTCTGTTGGAGATTTTAGCATTACTATGATAGTCCAAATTCTTCATAACAAAAACTTCAAATCTGCAGCAATTATATGCTTGTAAACAAAGAATTGAGGATGTTCCTACAAAGAGAAATATGATATCTGCTGTTTAATGCATATGGACAAGCATTCCAACCACAATAGCTTTCACTTCTGCTAACACGGAACCAACCCACTCACCTTCCACAAAATTTCCACTGGAGTTGCCTGAAACTCAGGGACCAGTTTTATCCAAGGAACACAAAACCACAGCACTTTACACGAGAAGGATTTGCTGATGAGACTAAAAGGCATTGCTGTTACCAGGGTGGTATAACTCTTGACAAAAAAAAAAAAAGTTTATTTCCATTTTCCTCTGGGGGAAATGAAAGGAGAGTTTGACCCAACAGCATATTTACTATTTCATGCAAGCAAAAATAAACTCAAATGTGTAATTGTTTTCCTTGGGGTCCGTCCAAAGTGTTGTGCAAGCATACCAGCAATGAACAAAATCCTTCAGCCAGATCATCCCCTCCAGTTGAACCACGTAGTTTTTCTGACATCTAGTGGTAGCTGTGGGTCTGTCTCTTTGGAAGTAATAGCATGTTCAGAATCGTTACTTCTTCCCAGGATTTTTTGGCAGGATGAGGCCTTTTAAAAAGATGGATTATATAGAACAACCCTTGTCAGCTACCAGGCTCCCCCCTGAAGAACGCATCTGCTGCAACATGTACTGAACACCCACAGGGCACTGCATCAAATGCAGAAAATCCGAGGGGTCATTCTACAGGCTTTATTAATGCTTTCTATCCAAATGCAAACTCTAAGATGGCTTACAGGCTTCTACTCACCTTTAAGAGCAGCTGCAGCAGGTCACTGCAAGCACCTCACTTAAAAAGCTATGCTATTGCTCTGGAGAATATTTCCTCAGTTGCTGATGGGATGGTAAGAGGAAGACAAAAATCCTTCCCAGAACTGAGTCTGTGTGAGTTCTAGGCCTTCCAATTAAAGTGCAAGTGTTGCAAAATTGTTGAGTGGGTTTTCCTTTCTCCTGGAAGCACATCTTAAGGCAGCATCTGATCACTTTAAAATAGTATAGTTAATTAATCCTTGAGTTCTTAAAGCTCAGTAAATGCCCAGACACTTAAAAAAATGAAGTATTGAAATGCCGCCCACTTGAACTTCTTGGATTAATTCACTGTATCAACAAAAGTTGCATGGGGAATGTGGAAATGACCACAAAGAAATTCTTCATTTTTAAGATTTAACATCCTGTATTCCACATGTTTCTCGTGGTTTGGACTCAGTAACTACACTGGGACTATGTATTACATGAGTAATGCTGCACTACAGGAGCAAAATAGCTAGCGTTGAGGATATGACATTCATACAACCCGTGGTTCAAAGCTGGGGACCACCTCAGAGAAGATCTAGCAGCCTTGCTGTTTGGACAGGACAGTTACCAATGGATGCCGCACAAGAAATGTTCCGCTGGTGCACACTTTCCCATTCCTTCGCCCCAGAGGGAGACAGTTTGCATACTCTGAGGCTAAAATGGTCATGTGGATGTATTTTAGTTTAGGTACTTCATACATGAGCACTTTTCTTCCCTGAACATCACTTGTCTGCTTGTAAAATGCCAGGAGCTTGAGCCAGCTGTGTTCCTGTGCATTGCCTGCCTGCCTCTGGTCACACAAGGTACTAGCAGCTGCACAGACCTCTCATCCACATGTTTGTGCTTCTGCCTCAGTATCAGCCTGCTCTGTAAAATATTTTCAATTCTATGCATAAAATGAAATGTCAGAGTGAAGCTATAGTGCTCCAAAACAAACAGATAGCCAGAAGTTATCCTTCCATCAGACAAAAAGTGCTATGGATAAAGGAAGATTGAAAGACAAAAGTGTCTGTGAGACTGAACACTCCCAGAAAGATGGCCCGCTTTATGTACATGACTCCCAAGTAGTAAGATAAATGGTGACTTTGAATTCCCCGAGCTAACCATAGGAAAGCCCTAGCCCAGGTTTACATGTGCTTATGTCTCTTTGTGACTGTCCCACATTCCTCAACAATCTTGGCAAGGACAGTTCTCTGCCTTTCTATTTCCCTTTCCTCTCTCCCTGTCCTTTCCCACTAGCTTCACACTGCTGAGCTTCCTTTACTAAACAGGACAGAGAAGAAGGTTGCTCCTCTATTACTCATCAGTTACTACATACAAGAACTTTTAGGCAGAATTAAAGATAGATGCTGCGGTTTTGTATTCTTTGGATAAAACTGGTCTCTGAGCAACAGGCAACTCATAAGCGGTTGTCAATAGAATTGTTAATGCAGAACATTTACAAGATACAGAGATAGAAATAAAGTCTTATCCTTTAAACAATCTCCTTAATTTCTCTCATTTCTGATGTTCGCTTATAGTTTCATGCAAAACTAACATGGATTTTATTTTATATTTTTTCTTAAAACGCAAATACATATTAAGGGTTTTTTTCCCTAAGACAATATTCTTTTACATCATAATTCTTTTGGAATCTGAGAAAACTTTCAACCCATACAAAACTGGGGAGTGCCTGACAGACTCCCAACAGTATTTAGAAAGACTTTTCAGAGGAGCAATGCTGATGCAAGGTTTGCAATAAGACAGAGAACCAAGAATCAACTTCTTTGTAAAGAGGTGATGATTTAAAGGCTCCATTTTGATATATGCAAAGCACAAGAGAGTTCTCATCAGCATACCATCCTCCAACAAGATGTACAGATGGTGCAGAGGGAATGAAAAAGCTTAAGAATTCAGACAGAGCTGTGCACATTAAATACAGAACATACAGTGCTTCATAGCGTGCAGGAGAAAAAAAACCTCCCTTCTAAGAGAAGCATCATCTTGACAAAGATGTATTGTCTGTATCACGTGAGTGTCTGCAACACTACTTAAATACAGAACATATAATGAGTTATACTGGAGGGAACATCCTGTTTTATTTTTCATACAAGGCCTGATTCTGCTGTGCCTTGTGCCAGTGCAAGGCAGGAGTCACTCCTGTGAAGTCCTTGTTAAAGAGATGTTTTAATAACCAGAGTCACAGCACTTTTGTTCAAAACAAGAAATTAACTGCCAAACCCATGGTCCCTCTAGTTCAATATCCTTTCAGTGAGACTCACAATTATCATTTGAGCTTGAACACCTTCAGGGATAAATATAAACCTTTTCTCAAGTCAGTGTGTCTATCCCTGTTCTTGACAGAAAGCAACTAATTCATGCACCAAGCTGTGGTTGAAGTACCTTTCATATAAACAGGAGAACGAGCCATCTTCTCCCATCTTCCCATTTTCACAACAGCATTGACTACTTCTATGGTCTTCTACAACTTCTACTGTATCAAGTCAGCCACATAAGACTAACAAATGAACATCAGAGCCTGAAAGTGGTAAAAGGAGAAAAGTGTTAAACATTTTTATCCATATTAAGGAAGAGTGGATGAAAAAGGACACTTTTTTGTTCTAAACTGTGTATCCAAGTGCAGGGAGCAAAGTTCTTTCAAGTACTGGGTACCCTTAGCTCTTGTTTGTCTGAATGGGATCTGGATGTGTCCAGACTTTTATACATGGTCCTTTCCTAAGGCATCAGCTCACTCTGCAAGAAAATGGAAGTTAAAAGCCCACCTGGCTGCTAAAACCACAGTGCCAAGAAACATGCCTTCCATTAGCTTTGGGACTGTGAAATGACACCTATTTGAAATGGACAGGAAATTTAAACACTTTTTCCAAGCACTTTTTTTTCTCTAGTATCCTACTGAGAGCAATTTAACCTTAGATGCTGGAAAATCCATGCATTATTACAAACTGGGAATTTTCTTTGCATGATGAGTTGCTTTTGCACATATTAACTGAGATTTCATGATTCCCAGTATAGCAATTGGGTTAAGCAAGCACCTGCACTGCAAGATTTCCAAGCATGACCAGAGCAAGTTATGCTTATTTTCTAAGTATTGACAGTTGAAGTACAAACTGTGGAATAATTAATTCCACTTAATCCTGAGTCCACTCTTTAGGTATTATTTAAAAGTTGGTATTTACGCCATCTGGCCATTAGGGAACCTCCATCTGGGAGTCAGGAGTCAAGAGACTTGCATAGTCAGATATAAAGTCAAGCAGTTATGCCTTTTAGTAAATTCTCGCAAACACTGGCAAAACAACAAAACATTCACCCCAGTCCCAGCACAAGGTAATTAATATTACATTACACATCTATAATTTTCAACCTCACCTTGCAACATGATACCGTTTACAGTGGGTATGCCTCTAGTGTAGTATAATTCTTCCGTGTGTAAGTAACTTTAATACCTTGAGCTTCACCTGGGTTGTATCTGCTTATACTGGAGCTAAATTTCCCTTGTGGGTTCTTGTTTATTTGTAGGCAACCTGGTAGACCAGGGTGACAAAGACATGTATCTCAATGTTGCAGTTACATCAGAACAGACATATTTATCAGGATGCAGGAAATCATACACTATTTAATACCATGATATCTAGGAAGGAATGATATCTACCTTGCAGGACATCAAAGGCAGGCTTACAGTGGTTATTAGCAAGCTATTGACAGTGAAACCAGGTCACAATTCTCACTGCGTGGAAACAGGAGTCTCTTGGCATTTCAAACATCTGTCTCTGCATCTTCTGTGCAGCCCTTGTCAATGCAAGGTAAAGCAGAGAGTGACCCAGAACATGCCAAGTCCATTCTAAGTATGTGACTTGTTGGAGTACGGCACATCTACTCGAATGGCTTGTTGCCCTTACCCCATTTGGAGTACAGAAGCAGATTCACACTCGGAGATATAAAATTTGCAATTGCTCTCCTTTCCTTATCGATAGCAAGAACGAAACCTGCTACCAGCAGAGTTTAAGAAATAGCTTTGCTAAAAAGATTGCCTATGGCCTGTTCCCAGCACAACAGGGGCCATATGCCCAGTGTGACCTGCTAACAGTAAGATTAATTTTTCAGCAGAGCAACCCTACTAAGATCCATTTTGTTCCTCAACATTTTTAACTTTAAAGGCATCTCAAACAATAGCAAAAATATTCTTTTCTTGTTTTAGGTCAGTCATACACCCTGGTTTGCATTCCAAAAAATCCATAGATGAATGTCAGCATGGGCTCTGGATAACATATTACCTAGTGCTCTTCAAGGCTAGGAGAATTACCTGCTGGAAACTATCTGGAAAGGTCCTAATGAATACCACAAGGTTTCTGCTAAACAGACCTTCTTAGCCAGTCTGGAGAGATTCTACTTTGGATCGTGATTAATTGCTTGGATTTCATAAAGTGCACCAGATGTCAGGGTCAGCAAGTCGTCTTGCTGCTCCAGGAAAACTGCCAAAAATATTGGTTGGCTGTATTCCAAGGCACTGACTTCATGCAGCAACAGGATAGCAGTCACCAGTCACCCTATAAAGGTTTTAATTTCAGACTTGATTTCTAAATAGTGAGAACTATAGATAAACAGGAAACTGAAGAGGGTTTTGTGCCTACAGGGACACACACCTACCAAAAGTAATTCAAGGGTGGCAAAGGATACTTAAGATCCTTCAACTGAGATATGACATAAACACTGGCCATGAAGAAAAACAGGCAGGAAAAAGAGGAAGGCATTTTAATTATTCCCAATCAGGAATTAATTACTGCTTTTGACTGTCTTTTATCTGGCTGGAGAGTTCATGTTGGAAATCTCAATATAAATTATTGTAGCCTTTTGACTACAAGCTGTCCTCAGCTGCCTGAGGTCAGCTCTCATCAAGCTGGTAAGTCTCCTCCACGGGAGAGATGAAGAAAGCTGACCAGCCTGGCCATCCCAAGAAGAAATGGCCTCAAGTTGTGCCAGTGAGGTTCCGATTAGACATCAGAAAGAATTTCTTCAACAAAAAGGGTTGTCAAACACTGGAACAGGCTGCCCAGGAAGGTAGTTGAGTCACCAGCCGTGAAGGTATTTAAAAGACAGGTAGATGAGGTGCTCACGGATATGGTTTAGTAGTGGACAGATATGGTTGGACTCAATGATCTCAAAGGTCTTCTCCAACCAAATGATTATATGGTTCTATGATCCCAGCGAACTCAAAGCAACTCAAAGCAGAGCAAGGCAGGAAGGCAGGTAGGAACAACTAATTAGTTATGGCAACTGAAATGTGTTTTGTTTGCTACCTTCATCAAAGAATAAGGGGGTTTTTCACTTCTATGGTTTAAAATTAGATTCCTTAGGTGTATAACTTCTCCCCAAATTTCATTACTGGAGTTTCTGAAGATGTATACAGAGGCTATCCAACCAATCTTTTCTTGTACCAAACCAAAGCTGTTTGTAACAACAAAGATTGACTAGATGTCATATTTTAGAGGAGAAAAAGGGCTTAAATAGAGTAAAAAAGAACAGCAGAGTTAGGTTAGACAAAAACGTAGGGCACACAAGCAGCAGCCAGAACAGGTGTAGGGAGCTGGAACAGCCATTCAGTGAATTTTTACCAGTGCCTACTGACAGCTTCTTACAACAGAATATGAAGTTCTAACAAGGGAGAAAGGCTAGAAGGGAAGGTGCAGGGGTCTGCTGATATAGCTAGTAAGTTTTTTTGTAGCAGCAGCAGTTTAAAGCAGTCTACCTTAGATTAAAACCGATGCAAACGGTAACAAGAGACCATGTCCGCTGCTACTATGGGCACACCCTTGAGAACTGAACTGTAGCTATACAGCTCTGGCCAGTCAAGACAAAGTGTTCCTCCCAAACCTCCTGGTATGTTTTATCCATCTATTCTCAGAGAGTTTGTCTTTAGTGCTGCTTTACCCCTGGAGAGCTCCAACCATCTGTAACTAAGTTTGTCATTGGAGAATTTGCTGTAAGTAAAACAAAGAGGAAAAGATGCTTGGAGAAAAGTAGAGATGTCCTCACTGGAGAGCTTATTTTCACCATGGAAAAGTCGTCTGTTTCTTCTAATGTTCATGACTCATTTACTGGACTGAATTATTTTTAGTTTACGTAGTTGTTAAAGATGGAATTATAAGAAGCAAATGTATGCCTGAGTGTTATTCTAGCCACTATTCCTTAACACTGTGAATTGGTATTGCAGGCATCATTGGATGGTTTCTACCCTGACAGGTAAAGAACCCTATTAATAAAAATATACTCTATACACAGCCTTCATGATAGCCTTTTTGGCTCATTTATGACTGACTTTAAGTTATTTTATTCTCTGAAGAAAATGTTGAAAAATATCCATTACCTTTTCAGCTGAAAAAGGAACCTTCTATAAATTAGGTCTCTAAGAAGGAAGGAAGATGCCAAGGGAATTGAGTATTTCATTCCATACTTAGCCAGACATATCGAACCTGTCTCTGTAAAATTCACTAGACATCAGCTGACAGGTGAGTATGGAAGGGACATAAAAAATTAAAGCCAGTAATCCACCCGTTTATACAGGAAAGGTAAACAACACTTACTAGTGCTAAAGGATAATGCTACAATTTATGACTCAGAATTTCTAGCCATAATGGACTTACTGTAGGTTTTCAGTATGTTATTTTAGACTGACGGTCAGAAAAATAAGTGTATGTATGTCTTATAGAGTGCAAAAAAAATCATAGCAATGGCATTTCATCATTATTATGTTGAATTTCTGGATGAAATAGCAACTTGAAATCCTTCATATTTAATGAACCAATCTAGATTATAGATCCCAGGCTCAATAAGACCCTAGTCTTCAGAAACATTTTATACAGGACACATTCAAATTACCATGGAGTCCTAGACTTAAAAACCTGAGTTACTTTTTGGCTGGGCAGAAAGAGTATTCGTTTTATGCATCTGCAGAGCTTCAAGACAATCCCTTTTGTTCAATCTTGTTTTTAAGATAATCTCAGTTTGATTTTCTTTTTCAATGAACTGAGGTTTGGTTGAAGGTGTTGTATTGGAAATTTGAATACAATCGTAAATGAGTATAAGAAAAGCCTATGTTTTGTTGCTGATTTTATGAGACATCATCGTTACAGACTAGGAGAAGACTGGCTAGAAAGCTGCCCAGAGAAGGACCTGGGGGTGTTTGTTGCCAGTGTGCCCAGGTGGCCAAGAAGGCCAATGGCATCTTGGCTTGTATCAGAAAAGACGTGACCAGCAGGTCCAGGAATGATATTCTCCCTCTGTACTCAGCACTGGTGAGACCGCTCCTTGAATCCTGTGTTCAGTTCTGGGCCCCTCACCACAAGAAGGATGTTGAGGCTCTGGAGCGAGTCCAGAGAAGAGCCATGAAGCTGGTGAAGGGGCTNTGATGGAATGGTTGGGCTCAGTGATCCAGTGGGTCTCTTCCAACCTGGTTATTCTATGATTCTATAACAAACATGTCTGCTACCAAATGCTTGACAAAATAGTGAGGAATAAAATGCAGAGACAGTCTCTCAGTGGCAACAAAAACTGAAGTCATAGCTTTAAAATCTGATGAAACACTGTCACCTGGTGGCAATTTGAAGAGAGTACAAACAGATTCAAAGTGGGTTTTTTTCCACAGCTCTCTTCCATTTGAAGAGGCTTATTTCAATAATCGATTAATTTGCTTTATTTTATCTCAAACTGAGCAGAAGGTCTGGATTGTTCACATCTTTAAAAATGAAGCTTGGCACCACAGATCCTACTAGTTATTCCAGAAATAAGCTACCACAAATTACTACTAGTACTGGAAGAAATGCTTCAACATTTTGGTTCTGCAGGATATCACAGGTTCCTGCAACAACCCAGCCAACAGATCCTACTGGGTACAAAGTTAAGTGTGCAGAAAGTTCAGAGAAAGGTATGGAAGTGATTAGAAATCTAACAAAAGGAAAAAAATCACATGCTACATGCAGGTTGTATGTTACTTAGCAAACTGCTGAGTAGGCATGTGTCTTAGAAGTTCAGTCAGTCAGTATGGCTGGGAGAATGCATATAAATGTTTTAACATATGGAAAACAGCTCAACCATTCATGGTTTTTAACAGTAGTGAGACATTTTTTTGTGGAAACATTTCTGGTTTCTAGTTTCAGGTAATCATTTGTCAGGGGGAAATCAGTATATTTCAGTTAAGATCTCAGCAGAAAAGTTTATGATCAAATATGTATTTGAATACCTGTTGTTGAGAGAAACCTTAGGGTTGTACAGGGACTCAAACTACAGAAGAAAAGAACAATGGATGAGTCTGACAAAGTCAGTTTTATGTCCATAAATTGCAGTCTTACCTATGTGGTCTCATCAACAACATCTTGCCAACAGGAGTTCCTGGTCCTGAGTATTCAGACCCAGAAAAAGGTTCAGCCTGTCCTAAATCTTCCTCAGTCTGTCACTGGTACACGCTGCTCATGGACTTGCCATCAAGCCATTTTGGAAACAAGCAGGTTACTGCCCTCTGGATCACTGCTAAAGCTCTGGTGTGTAGGACCCTCACAAGGTGCAGGACTGACTAATGCCTTCTATTGTAGTCACTGAAGGAACTCAGCAAGTGATAACAAGTAATTATGCAGGACAAGGTAGTGGCTGTCACTGAAAGATGCAAATGCTCTGAATGCATCACAAAAGCAAAGTGTACTTGCAGCTCTCACACAAGCCGAATTCAGGTAAACTCAGCTGTAAATGGGGGGGAAAAAAACCCACATATTGAAGAGTTCCCCTGCATACTCAGCAAGGAAACAAGGAGCAGCAGAATAAACAGGGCCAGGCACTCAGCTGTGCTGAGCAGGGAGATGGAAAAGGACCAGGTAGCTCCAAGCCAGCCAATTCTATAATGTAAAACCACATGAGGACTTACAGGAATTATATGCTATTACCTGCACATTTACTAAGACAGGCTCCAGTTCTAAGCATTCGTAGAGTGCTCGGGAAAAACATTGTGGTAGACTTGAACAAGTGTCAAAGGGTGAGTCTCTAGATTTTTATTGCGGTAGGACAAATGCCAAGGTTCTTGTTTGATTTCTATTCACACAAACTTGCTGCCTGGAATCAGAGGTTTCTAGGACAGACAGAAAGAGAACTGGATAAATTAGCCCTACATTTGGACTTTCAATTTCTGGCCTTGACCATATACACATGACTGGCTGCTGACAACTAAATCCCCTTTGGTACAATTAGGTAGTTACCATTAATGGTCTGGTCACAGCAGGGATGTGGAAGGAGGGAGACTTAAGCAGTTTATCATTTGGTGCTGCTCTCTGTCAGGATGACCACACTTTTCACTGGCAAGAATAGCTTTAAGAAATTGTACTTAAATTTCCCTAGTAATAATGAAGCTGATTAAGCTTCAAGGTAAGGTTGATTATACAGGATATGGTTCACTCCTTATGCATGGCATTTGGCCAGGACTTTAAGACTGAATGCTGTCTGTAACTGGTTACTGTTTGCTCTTTGTTTAAGCACAGGATTGATTCCTTGCCTTTGCAGTTAATAAATTAAATGCAGCAATCCAGAGAAAGGACTAGAGAAACAGCAATTACATCAAACTCAAAATATATCTGACAAAATTAAATGCCAGATGAATTGCCAAATATAACAGTAATTGACACCATTTTAAGCTTACAGTGAAGAATTCAGGACACCGGAATAACAGCTATGACACAATGGATTTCAGTTATTTTTGTTGACATTCTAAATTTTAGTCTGGTCTGTCTAAAAATCACTGCACAATTGTGGAGATGATAAATCCTTTAGCTGCATGACTTGGAGAAAGAGACATTTTTAGTTCCACCTAAAATTCCTTGCAAACCAGCCTAAGGCAGACAAATACCTGAGGAGCACTTTGCTGTGTCCTGGTGATCAGGGCACCCAGATAGGACAGATTTAATTCACTTTGGGGTCAGCCAAAGCTGGAAACCAGTGTAGTGATCAATGGACCAGTACACCAGAGATAAGCAGTAGCCTCATCACCACACAGACTGGCTCCCAACAGGATAGACGTGCAATTTTTTACAGTTCCCCACATTGTAAAACTAGATCTCTTCCTCAGAAGAGCTATGGCAGCCTTAGGAGGCATCTCAAGTCCACATGCTGCCAGGGGAGCAGGAGGCAGATATTTCTGCAGATAAGCAATAGGAGATGTGATATGTCCGAGTGAGGCTTCCCCACCAGCTAAGAGGAGAGTGCTGCCTTGCTCCTGTCCATGCCTTAAGCCCAAACAGTAAAGCTGAAGAACTAGTGCAAATGTTAAGGACCAAAGCCAGGCAGATCAGATTCCCTCCATTTCCTCATTTATTGCTCTAAGCAAGGTTTGAAATAAACAGTATCCTTTTTATTGTTATTTCAGCCTCACTGGCACTGAGTCCTCTGCAGGCAGAAGGAGGGAAAAACAGAGAGAAGGGTGAAACAAAGTCCGTAGTTGCAATGCATTGATCCATTCCTTTCCATGTTACAACCTTACTCAGTCCAGTTTGTTGGTCTGAAGTTCAATCCAGGCTCCCATAGTTTTCTATCAATGTTTTGAATAACTGCTTTACAGTAGGAACTGTCAATTCATTAAGGCCTAGACTCACTAGTTACTCCTTGCGGAAGGAATATATTCATACTACAAAACTATTGCCTCCCATCCTTAATCTAAAGGATCTGCTCTTCTACCCACACAATACAGAGGAGATGAGACTAACTCTCTCCTTTCCCTGAACAAGCCACTCTGCAGGGAAGAAGCTGCCAGTGCATCTAAAGGCTTTCGGGAGAGGAACAGCAAGCCAGCTACACTTAGCTACTTCCGTTTGTCAAGCATTGCATTTATTTCACTCAGCCCTTAGACAACTCCAAGTATCTGCTCTAACCACTGTTAACCAGAGACAGGCAATACCTGACATTCAAATGAGCAATCCCAGTGCAGACTTACCTGTGCCTGCCTAAGCCTTGAACTCCCCTGGACCCTAGACTCCCCTACCACTACTTTTAGTTGGGTATGTAGGGCTCCACAGAAGCATTTCAAAGAAAGCCTTGAGAAAGTACATGAGAGGAAGAATGCAATCTCATGTTGTCTCTTCCCTCCTGACCCCTGAATCTTGAGCAGGGTGGCAGAGGAAAACAGCTTCCTCCAGGTAAGGGAAGTTAGAAAGTTTTAGTAGTGGAGAAGAAATTAATCAAAGATGTAGAAAGAGGAGCATAAAAATCAGATTCCTGTCCCCAGACAAATGGATATGGAAAAATATATATGTAACAGCTACCTGTCTTTCTGTGAAAATTACTAAGCTGCAATAGCATCAGGTTAAAAAACACAGTATTGACTGCCTTGGACAACAACCACTGCAGCAGCCATTCTGTAAGCACGGGTCCGACAACATTCAGGAATGCTCCAAAAGTAATTTCTGCCCACTGACAGCATGCAGAACTGTAAACAAGGTCTTACATTGACAGATCCTGTTACTCATCCAAACTGTGCACACATATAATTGCTATTCCTCAAGAAAAACTAGTTAGTGGTAGAGCAGTTTTTGGCAGAAAATATGCAGGTGGCTGAATGAAATTTAGGGGAACTAAAGTTCCTGGAACATGAGCAACGGGAAAGTAAAAGTGAGGAATTTGTTCATAGCCATACCCAAACACAGATGAGATGTCAGGTAACTGAAGGAAAGCATGCAAAATAGATACAGGATTTGGCTGGAGATCTAAGTATGCTTGTGTGTTTTATTCTGTTTTTAAACAAACCCTTCAAGTGAATGGAAAACTACTTTCAAAGACAAACTTGGGATACAGAAAAGAAAACCAGATGAAGGGCATTTCGTACATGAGACACGTACAACTGTTCTGCAAACAACTTTCCTTGCCTCTGGCAGGGAAATACAGTGACCAAGAATTGGATTTTACATGTCTATAGTATTGATGTTAGTACAACTAAGCAAAATAATAAGAAGTGTTTATAAAACTTGAAAACTTGGGAAAGCGTCCACTATATATTTGATGACATCTTAAAAGTCCATACAAATGTCAAGCAAGCAACAGAGCCCTAGCAGATGTGCTAGGTTAAAGGCTCCTTTGGCTTAAACTACAAGCAAGAACAAGAAAAACAAAAATATTAAAATTAAAGTCAGCATGGACAGCACAGAATTAATGCTTTCAGGAAAAGCACATGAATTCAACTCAATGACATTGAACCAAGTTCAAAACAAGTCCCAAAACATGAAATTACACACACTCTGGAAAGCTGCTAAAGATTTACTATGTTACATTAATTTCAAGATAACAAAGCCAGGTAAATTAAGATCCTCAGAAGTGAGTTGCCACCAAGACATTACCTGCTTTTACGTATCTTGTTTTCCAACATTTTGTTACATGACCATTTGGGCAGAAAGAGTGTGCACAATGTCCAAGTACCTTCATCTAAGTGATAATGCACACAGAGCCAGAATCATCAGTGTTTTACAATGGTTTATCATTTATATTTTCTGAAGTAGGGGTGACTTCATCTATGAATCATTTATGGAGTCCGAAGTATTAAATACTAGTTGGATGCATCCATGAAAGCATCAGAATCTATTCTTATTGGGACCATAAACATTACAACCTAAATATCCAATCTTCACTCTTGGCTCTCTTTCCTCTTCCAGAAAACCTTACCACAAGGTAGTTGAATAAATGGTCGAAAGTGAGATATGAAAGCTATGTTAAGCCATATTACTAAAATAAATTGGATACTACATCTAGGTTATCTTCTTTCTTGACTGTATTACAACACAACTCATGACATACAACAGGATTGCTGTCTTTGCAGCTACTTTCACAGCAGTTTTTGTTTTTCAGAGACCTGAAGCTTTTGCTTCTCTAAGTTAAGGTTTTATTCGATTTTTCTTGCACATTTAAACCATTTAAGTAGTATGACTTGCTTTGATAACAGAGAGCTTGTCACAACAAGGGGAGAAAATGTAGTCATCTCTGCCAAGACTACATCCTATCTGTTCCCAATTCACAGTAGTTTACTCATCTCCAGTTGAGCCAGATTATTTTTTAATGTGTATAGTCTGCAAGAAGATTCTCACAGCTGTTTACCTGCAAGAGTACTGATTTCTTCTTAGGGGTTTGGCTAGCTGGGCCTCACGTCTGTCACCTGAGACAGCGCTGCCTTCAACCCAAGCATGGGTGTATTCCACAGCTTAAGCACTCAAGTCTGTCATTCAAATGTCTGGCAAAATAACCAGCTGCAACTGACTAAAAAGCGTTACTGATATTTACATACAACACTGATCATAGGACCAAGGTGTAGGTCTAGTTGGAAGGGATCACAGAAGGTCTCTAGTCCAGTCTTTCTCAAGCAGGGCCAACTGCAAGATGAGACAAGGCTGCTCAGGGTTTCATCTGGCTGGGTCTTCAAAACCTCCAAGGACAGAGCCTGCTCAACTTCTCTGGGCTGCCTGTTCCAGTCCTTAACTGTCTCCTCATGGAGTTCCTTCCAGCCAGTTTGACAGACTTCCCACAGATACTGGGGAGTTGCTGTTGGCTATCCCCAAAACCACCTCTCCTCCAAGCTCAGCAAGCTGTGGTCTGTCAGCCTCTTTTCACAGGGCAAGTGCTCCTGCATGACCAGCCTTCTGGTTCTCCTCCAGACTAGCTTCTTATTACCATCTTGTCTCAGCATGGAGAGTTGGAGCAAATCTAGATGCAGTATTCAGATTTTGTCAAACAAGTGTGAACAGAGCAACTAATCACATGTCTAGATCAGGCTATGCTCCTGTTACTTCAGTCCAGGATGTTGTTGCCCTTCTCTATAGGTCGGGGTTTGTTACTGCTCATGTCCAGCTTGCTCCCTAGCCAGTCAGTAACCAGCATGTATTGTTGCAAGAGCTTCTACCTTCCCAGAGTTATTCCTTGCTTTTGTCATCTTGAACTTCCCATGGTTCAGCCTTTGCTTGTCTAAAAAACTCTCAGGGATAAAAGGTTAGAGAACTCTGTAGTGTTGCTAGCATAAGTTTTATATGTAAATTTCTGAAAAAAAAACACAATTCATGCAAGATTTCCAGTGACTGTAGACTCAAAACAGAAGTTGTACTTAATTGGAAATTTTTCTACTTCAGGCAGACATCCAGCTACATCTAGAGCTGCTTTAGTAGGAAGTGCTTCCACCCCTTTGGCCAAAGTGGAAACCAAAGCTGTTCAAACATTCTTTTGACTTCAGAATTGATAAGCAGGAATGCAGTACCTCTTCAGATTTATATCCCAAGAGACCACACATTAAGAGTGCCAAGGTTTTTTTGTTTTGTTTTGGGTTGTTTGGCTTGGGTTTTGATTTAGGGTTTTTTTGCCTTCATGCAATATTAATCATTGGTATAGTATCCACTCACGAGTACGTCTCAAGGTTTTGTCTTAGAGAGCTACCTGTAGCACTTCAGCTGTGGTGGCAGTTTGTCTATAACCTTCTAAACCATGAGGGAACCTAGATGATCCATCCCTTACATACTGAGATACTGTGTCAAGCCACTTGCTTGTGGCTTAGTCACTAATAGATTTCTCCAGAGAAAATCTTAAATAAAATTCCTGTTCCTGCTCTACAGTTTGTATTAAATGGGAGTATTAGGGCCTCCTATTTGCCACCTTTCTAGTGGGAAGAAGTCCTTGACTTCATTTGGGAATCAGTGCTGTTCTTGCAAGACCATAGAACTCACAGCTGAATGGATTTTCCCACCCTTGTCCTCAGCTAGAAGACCCTAGACAGCTAAAATCAGTTTTGTTGTCTGACTTAACCTGCTGCCCCTGAAGTGCCTCATACTAGAGATGCTGGGATCAATGATGAAAATATACCTGAACCAGTGGGGTTCCCAGCAGGAGCTGTGCCTCTGCATCGTAATGTGTACATACCCTGATCAATGGCGTGATTTCACAAACAGGAGTTTAAGTGACTCCTCATAGAATCATAGAATAACCAGGTTGGAAGAGACTCAGCAACAACAGGTTAAACTTACCAAACTGCATTTGAAACCCAGGTAGGTTTATGAGTTGGCTAGATGTGCAGGCAGCTGTAAACATTAGTACAAAGTCTTTCAACCAAGCAAGCAATCAATGAGTAAATATTGTTAAATATCATTAAAAAAGTAATCCACAATGCACTGGATAGAAGGAGAATGCAGAAAGGAGTATCCTAAAGCACAGCAGGTCCTTTATAACTTTTGGTCTCTTGATACTGATCCAACAGCAGAGATTCTGGTTCGCTATGTTTAGATCTCAGATGCATGATGCTTAGGCTGACACATGCCATGACTAAGGTTTGGAACTTGCAGAAATAATTTCAAAGCACAAAGCATATGTGCATTTAATCAGTTCCTCAACATCTGTTTCATAATATTGCTTAACTTATCTGCATGGTTCATCAATTTACTTTCTCCTCTTTGCATCAGTTGATCAACTAAGACATTGACAAGTTAATAACTTTTTCTTCTTACCATACCCTGCTCAAAGCACCTTGTTTTGACTCTTGTGACTAAGCAAATTAATACTATGAATCTGCTTTGCCCCAAGAAATTAAACTGAGATCCATAATTCCAGCTTTTAGTGAGATTTGTACAAGAGGTTTGCAGGAGATTCTAAGAGACATCTGCATCAGAATTAACCTTTCTACTAAGTTAGTCACATTTAAAATTACCCTTTCAAAACTCAGAATGGAAGTGCCTCTCATTTACTTACAAAAGCTGCATCCTAGACAAGATCCAGAAGATATCAGAGCCGTGCCCTAGCCCAAAGACACGGGAGGAGGAAATAGGAAGGGACTAAGCAAAAACCTCCCTTTTCCATGGGAGGAATACCCAGGCAGACAGCTTGAAGAGAACCAGTCCCCAGGAAACTAGAACTCACTCACAGATGCTTGAAGCTTAAGAAATATTAGCTTGTCTTTTGCAAAGCCAAGAATTATCCCAGGATCTGATGCAGGAAGATGTAACAAAAGCCATACCGTCACAGAATTGTAGAATACAATCACTTCAGCACAATTAAGCAGTAACAAGTAGTTGAGAAGGCTGTTTCAGATTAAATTTGCATGGCATACTTATTTACACCATTAATCACGAAATCTCTCTGGGACCTGCATGCAGTTTGACATCCCATCTCAATGTCATCGGTTGTATAGACAGGGAGACAGACTTGTCAAGACTCTGGTAGATTGCAACCACCCCTTCTCTCTGCTAGCATTCATTAAATTTAAAGAGTCAAAACAAAAGATAAAGCTTTGCTTGCCAGCAAAAAAACCCACAAGATATTTCCTGTCGTCTCAAAGTAGGACTGGCCTTCAGGAAGCAGAATCAGCACAGTAGTTAAAGCAGGCCTAGTATGCAGTCCAGCTGTATTCCTCCCAGAAAAGTTTTGGGACTAGGTATGTCTCAAACCCTCCTCTTCTCTTTCCTCCATATGCCCAGAAAAGAACAACGCAAGTACAATATCTTTGCAGATTCGCAATGTGGGGTCCAGCATATTGCTTTGGATATAGTGTCAAAGGTGTTTGTGCGCATTTTTAGATCACTTAACTGAGGGTTGCAAGAGGGCATTAAAGTAAAAGGACAGAAGTGCAAAAAAAACCCCAGAAGCTGAATATTTATATGAATATCCAGAACTTCTTTTAGTAACATGTTTAGTTACAGCTATTGTATATTTTACTGCGTTAAGTTCTCCATTTCAAGATTTGGTTTGAAGACCAAAATGGATTAAATAATGCACATGAGCATTTCATATATGCTCCCAAGGATCATTCGTAATGACTATATCTAGGGATGAGACATTGGATAAGGTGGACTTTTGGTATCATTAGCTCAGGCCTCAAGCATACTCTGTTTTTCTACACACCAGAATATCTATACAATGTAGAATGCAGAGGTATTCATAATTACAATTTTACAAATAGGAAAATAAATGCACAGGAGTGAAAGAATTTTTTCAAACAATGAGCAGAACATAGGGCTGAGGATATCATTTTCAATCCTTGGCTGTAATCATTTCTTAAAATCAACTCAAAAGCATAGTGCTGTCACGCACTTTGACATAGAAAATGGCAGACTGAGGGTCTATTTCCAGCCAGGTTCATATGCAGGTTATGCTGAAGTCAATCTTCTGCAGATGTCCATAAACAGGACTACATTTCAGTGTGGTTTGCTACACACAGAGTAAACTATCCTTCTTGTGCCTTAAGCCTCCTGTTTACTTTTTCTCTGTTACCCTTTAATATCGAATTAAAATACAGCTCGCTAACTGTTGCATGGTATAACAACTTAACATTTTTGCCTATCTTGTCCTTTCAAAAGGAACACTACTCAGAAAATACACTGTGACTGTGTTCCAAACATTAGCCCCCTTAAGGGTTTCCAAAGTTACCTGAAAGTTCAGAGAGCGCCAAATAAATTTTTCCTACATATACATTGGAAGAGAAACAGCAAAACTTTCTGGTATCTTGACAGTTTGCTTGTACAACTCTGCCCTAACACTTCATCCAAAGTATTTGATTCTGGTCATCCTGGTGAGATGAACCTGGATTCCAATTCAGTTGATCACTCTGCACCAGTGCTGGATTACAGCTGCGGCACAATGCAACAACCACATCTTTTATTCAGGATCAAACAGTGTCCTGTTTGGATTAGAGGTGACTGTGGAACAGTTGCTAATCAATGTGCTTTGTTTTTCCAAAGAATTATGCAAACTCTAGCCCTTACAGTTCAAGACTCAAAGCCTCAAGTCTGCAAGATGGTGATAAAGCATAACATTTTCCCTATCAACATCCAGAAATATTTCTGCTGCCAGTCGTATGCAAGTCTAAGAAGAATAACAACATAAAGGTTAAATGTATGCTAAGGAGCATGATGATCAGAGCACAGCACAGCTATTGACAATAGTAAGGGGAATAAACTAGTAACATGCAGCACTTAAAAGGTGCAGGGAGAGGGGAGAGTGTACCATATAGTTCTTTGAAGCCAGCTTCAAAAATGGATGACAGCTGGCAAACTGCAATTCAGTTTATAGCTTGTTCAGCAGGTGTAAATCATACTTTTTTCCTCACCTTTTATAGCATTCAAGGAGCTACAGATGGTTTCTGAAGCCTTCAAACTGATCAAGTCCCTGAAAATTGAAGTCATTCAAAGTTAAGGTGTATGGACTCAAAGCTTTGATTTCATCTGGCTCAAATAAGCTGTAGTAGTACAGGTTTAATTAGTATGTGAATTCTCAAGGGAAACAAGGCCTTTCATAGTTCTCATTTCACTGAAAACTGCATGCCAGATGCTACAGGAATCCACATGATCTGTGCCAAAAGTAGGAAAGGAAAATAGATGAATTATTATTAAAATAGAAGCTTCAGTGGGATCCTGGAGTTTTTTTGCTTTTTTGCAATTTCAAAAAAATTACACACAGTTTCACAAAAACCACCAGTTATTTCTGAGCAATTTGAAATTTTCTTTAAAGGCTAAGTTTTTGCCAAGAGCACATATGTCCCTTTTCATACAAATAAATGCAGAGCCAGGCGGCTGTGCACAACATGAATGAGCTTCCAAGACACACTCCTGAGGATCAATGGTCCTCTGTCAGATTTAGTCAGCTGACTGCATTTTGACATTGAGTGCACCCTTAGCAAGTTTGCTGGTGACACTAAGNACCTGACTAGACAACAAAAAGCTCAGGAAGTTTTAAAAAAAAAAAAAAGTCCTGATCTAGAGTGTTGCCCTGGGATCAGTACCATAGCTCAGCATTTTAGTTACACATGGTAAAAATATATGCAGTCTTCCAGCTGTAAATCAGCAACTCCTGACCAGTTGCTGCACAGGTATTATTAAAAGTACACACGTCTGGTGTATTAACATCATTCAGTAAACATTCTTATTTTGTATTGCTGTTACTGGCTTTGCAGTCAGTCACAATTCCTGGATGTAGGTGATCCTCTGGATTACATAATGTTTCTGAGTTTCTTTCCACATTCACCCCAAGTGTAGCTGTTCAACTTTTGGTCTCGCTTTTCAACAGCAAGCTCAGCTGCCAGCTCAAGGGTCTACCGGATGCCAAGGCAAGTGCAACACTTGGATTATCTTGGTGATTTGTTTTAAACTTATACTGAGTCTATGAGGCAAAACTAGCTCACATCCACTTTTCTCCATCTTAATTAACAATTAGAGAGATTCCTAAAGACTAATAGATTGTTCACATTTTTTTTTCTCCAAAGTGCTAACTCAATTGCAGTACAATGGAGAAAGCCACTATCAACTATTTATTTCCACTGGTACTGGAGAAGGTGACAGTACCTCTTTGACTCCTGATTGCTGCCACCACTGTAAGTACTGGAGAGATGAACTGGAGAGAGCTTCGCAGCATGATGTCCCTAACACTTCTTCACTCTGCTCACTAGCAACACTCTTAGTAATTCTTCTCTTTAGCTTTTCTCTAAGTACTTCCCACAGCACAGGACAATAATATCTGGCACTCTCAGAACTCCTCAGTTACTTACATCCACGACCAGGTCTGGGACTGGCCTCATGTTCCACAGCAGGATGCCATCAGGTCCTCAGCTCCCAGGGCACTCAGCTTCCCTCCACCTTAGACTAATCACTCCTTTTCTCCCTTAGAAATGGGTTTAAGCACCATACTTATTCCTCACAAGGTAATCCTGATGTTATCCATGTTCCTTTCTATCCCTTTATTTTACAGCTCTTCCTCCAGAAGGTGAAACCACTAAACCAACACACAACCTCCTCCAAACTACACTTTTTCTTCCTACCCTAGCTGGCAGCTGCTGCATGTTATAGCCACATTGTTACCTTAATTGGATTGTCCTGGTGCCTGGCTGTGGTCTGAATGAGTTCCTAAGGCACTCGGCTGCTTGCTGGATCAAAATTCTCACCCTTGTAATGCTGTTCACTGTTAGAAAAATCCAAGTGAAAGAGGCTGGCTGAGAAAACATAGCTTTTGGAGTTGAGATGTCTCCTTCAGTCATCTGTTCTTTCACATGTCAAAAACTGGATGTAGGGAGTTCAACCCAAAACTACCACAGCCATCACTCATTATTATATTCCTTTTCCATCATTTCAGAAGAATGTTTTTTAAAATCATTAATGATAAAACAATTCCATAAGGTGCAAGTGTGAATAAACCTATGGAGGAACAGCAGTTCACAAGATAACCTTAGCAGTGTAAGATGCATAATGGACAGCTGTGGTCCTCACGGCTGTAGCTAAAGAATTGACATAGTAACTATGGTGCACCCCAAGTAAAATTGTCCATGTCTGGAATGCTAAATAGGAAAGATCCCCATTAATTTTAAAAGGCATAAAAAAAGAGTTTTGTTTTTACTTTAAGACTCTGGGGAATAAGATTTCCCGTTTATCATAAACTCAAAAAAATCTTTTAAGTTTTCCTTCCTAACTGGAATGCAGACTCAGAATTTGGTAATTTACTGAAGAAAGGAGGTATTGTTTCAGGAAGCACAAAAAAAGTTCATACTGACTTTTCTGAAATCAAAATGAACAAAAGGTCACCTTGAATCCCCAAGACTTTTCTCTGCCTTTCATCCTGGGAGATTCCCAGGCAGCCTCTCCTGCAGCAGTGAGCTCAAAAGGCTCTTTCAGTTCTGGAACAGTTTTGTTTCAGTTGAGGTCAGCTCTGCAGTGCCATAATTTGCTGTATCCTCCTTCTACAAGTCACATTCGCTGCTCAAAAGGTCTACATCCTCCTGCATGTTCATTTGAACTCTAGAACTGAAATTAAACCTCCTAAGCAGTTATGGGCTGTAACCACATGCATTCTTCCCTTTGCAGCACGGAAGGTTGTAAACAGAGTAGGAACCTTATGAAACTTTCATGTCTTGCTGAAGTCCTTTAACTGACTGAATTCCATGTCTACAATCTTTGACTCTTCGAGTGTCGAGCTTACATATTAACTCTTTCAGTCTTCACTTGCGTTAGCAGACAAGAGCTGAGTTGGCCAGAGCCAACTTGCTCATATTTTGCAAAAAATCTGTTGGTCAGTTTTAGGGTCACCTGCCCCGTATGCCCCTCCTTGCAGATGAGGCCTTTTTTTGCCAGTTCAAGTATGGCATTAGGTACCATAGGAATAAATATAAGCATTGACCTTTCTGCATATCAGTGCCCCGTGTTATCACTTATAGAGGGAAACTGTCAGAAAAACATGCCGTTAGCTTTCAGAAAGTGAAGTTACTGAGGCAAGACTGAGTTAGTCACGAAACTGATTAATTTAGCTCAAATCACAGCACTTCACAACAAATGTTTTCATTACACCTGGAAGTATTTTATTTGTTCTTTCTGGGGAATCTCCAAAACCCAAAGATCCCGTGAAGGCCTCAGCTTCCTGAGTAATTAGGCCTTATTTACTTTAGCAAAATTTCAAATGTTTCACATGCCATTTCCCTCCTTTGGATCTTCTTTGATTCCTGCAAGCACTTCCATTTTTGGGCCCATCTCATCTCAACAGGATTATCCCAGGAATATCTCAGTTTCTTTCCTTGCAGACAGGACTTCATTTGATGGTAACACGTATTCCTACGTTTCCCAGTGCAGAGACACACATTTGTTTCAGCTCCTCTGAAGAATGAGCCATGCAAAAGACTGTGTGCATATAGAAGCACCTGAGAAGCAGGTTGTCTGCCTCCCAGCTTGTCTACTTTCCTCTACCCTTCTTCCAGCCAGAAGCAGGAGCCTCTCATGGGCTTTCTCAGGAGGGATCAGTAGGCAGGGCACAGCTCACATGGATCTCTCAGCTGCACAAGGCTCTCTCCTTCTTCTGTCAAGGGGTATCCAAGCCCACTGACATCTGGAAAAGGCAGAAAACCCTATCTGTTTCCACCAGCTCTTTGTGATGGGGAACAGGATACAGCCTTTGAGCCTGTGGGCTGACGAGGTATTTCTGAGTTTCAGTGTTCTGGTAATTCACTTTCATTCAGGTGTTGTGGTAGTGATGAACCCTGCGTTTCATTTACTTTTCTTGTTGTCTGTATCAGCTTTTGTGCTATCCAAGGAATCAATGACCTGATTTTTCAGAGGCAGTGACTTTTCACAGCACTTGTGTTACTCACCATGGAAAATGTAGCCACTGAAGCCTGTGGTGAGTTTTACTTACAAAGGTTTTTTCTATCTAAAAGAATAAATAATAACTAGTCCTGAAGCCCTCCGTCATCCATGTGACCACGAGCAGCTTTTTTGTACCCGTAACATGTGAAAACCTGATTTCAAAAGAAGTTGCTACTTACGCATGCACTAGGTTGCTGTAACTGAGTGCCCAAAGAGTTGTTTTCATTTCACACTTCAGCAAAAAGTAAAAAAAGTCAGGAACTTTTTTTTTTCTTTTAATTGCTGTAGGCATTAGCAGAGGAATTATGCCTTTCTCTACAGCACCCACCTAAAGCTAGATGGAGCGGTTTTTAAGCCTAGAGAAGGAAAGCAAAGCTTTAAATAGCATATTATTCTTAAATTTGAGCATCGGAGGACTTCTGCAGGCCCAATGCCACCTAACTCCATCATTCCACCCTATCCGGGACACTCCTGCCTGGGTGGGAAGACTCAGAGCTGTTAAGCAGAGAGATAATCCATACAGAATTAGAGGAAGCAACAGTACACTTCTGAGTGTGAATTTTACTTATCCTTATCAAAAATGCCTTACATAAACCAGATCTATGCCCAGAACTGTGTCTCAATTCATAGTAAGCCCTTAAGAAAGTGTATGTGCAGCTAATGAAAAACAAATGCCTGTTTTGGCAGGGCCTGCAGCTAATGTCAGTTATTTCCCACCCCCTACACCCTTTGCTAAAGAAATAAAGAAATCATAGAAATTAAACAGGCTAACTGAAATGTTCTGGTTCTCTCTTAACCATTTAAGTGCTTCTCTGATATGTAATATATGAGACAGACCTCATCTTGGTGGTTGCTGAAGGAAAAAATACTGCTGAAGAAACCATGTTCTTTTTCATTAAAGCATATAATGCCCTCAGGAAGGAAGTTCAGAATTGAAAATATAGATATGCTTCAGAGCTTCATAGCTCTCAGTAAGGACTGTATTAATTAGAGTGTAACTTCTAGACTTTGTTTTGCTGGAGTCTGGCCAAAACCAGAACAAGATACCAAGCAATCTTTAAACTGTATTCTAAAGAAAACAAAAGCCTAGGGAGGGCAGAATTATTAGCTGTGGGCTAATGTCTTAAAGCGAATTAGTACAAAGTAGAATTATTGTTCTTTTCTCGGGAAAGAGCAAAATTGTCAACACAAAAATAGAAACCACCACAAGACAATTCATCACAAAGATTACGGTCACTATCTCATATAAACCGTATCAAACCACAAACACAGTTTTTAACCCAGAACAAAATTAAGAGCAACCTTAACTTAGTAATTACATGAATTTGGAGTTGCTGAACAGGCTACAGTATGTTGATTTGTATCACAGTTTAGAAACTAGTAATATGGAAATACCAAGACAAGCAGGACATTCAACTGAGTTTTGCCTTCCTTGGGCCTGAAGTGGCTAATTCCTCAAAGCCTTGTATCACCTAGGCCAGCCTAGTTGGTAGATCCCAGAAGCTGTGAGGGTACACAGGAGAAGAATCACTCTTATTTCATGCTTTCTTTCCTAAAGCAACTGCTTGGAACACAGAGGCAGACCAAGCCTGTCCCTGGTTTAATCAGGTGTGGCTTTTGGGTTCCTCCAGTCTTCCTCAAACATGTAACTGAGGATGTTCATGTAATCATAAAAACAAGTAGTCACCTGAAGCCTCATCAAGTGTCCTCCTGCCTATAAAAAGACACTGGAGAGACTACCTCAAAATCTGAAACATGTAAACAGAGGTTTGGTGTTACTAGGATGCTACATCCACAAGACAAGCACAAAGAGAGAGAGAAGAAGCAGCTGCTGTGCAGTCACAGTCACAGAGTCACTGATGTGTGACCCTCAGATAAAGCCATCAGAGAATTTTCTGGAATAGGTGCTAGAAAACACAGTTCAGGACTGTAAGAAAATTAATAATCATCTTTCTCTGGACTGCTCTTATGTTCAAATCTATGAGCTTTAAGGCAGTTTTGCCAGAGAAATAATTGTCTCCCTCAACCATTTTCCCTGTTAATTAAACAACCTTCAGAAGACCAAGTTTTGGCTATTCATTGGAATACAACAGTAAAAGAGAAAGTAATTTTCAAGGAGAGAAGCTGTGGCTGTGGTGGAACCAAGACAAAACAAAGAGCAGAAGGTTTTAGTAAGACAAGGTAGCACGAAAGAAGTTAAACAGCAACTGGAACAAAGACTGGAGATGATGCATAAGGGAACCAAAGCTCTACATGTAAACATTTAAAACTTCATACTCAAGAAGCAGTAAGGGAGGTAGGTGTTAGAGTTTTCCATGCTTAAGGAGCCAGGCAAATCACTGACATGACCAGAAACCTACCTATTGACAAACAGGCTTTCCAAAAAACAGAAGAGGCCAGGAGCTTTTATGTCAATGTGGAAACTGTTAACATGAGTCTTCCTGGAGTGACTGATTCCTCAGGCAGCCATTCTTCTCCGTTCAATACTAGGAGAAATCCTCTGCAACATCACATCTCACTGCCAGCAATGGCCTGATGAATCTTCTTGAGGCCTTTCTGTCTGCCCAGACCCTGCCTCTTTGCTCTGATCTTCCCTTATTGTGCTTCAGCCCAAACGTTTTGTGTGTCAGACCTTCCTGACTCCACTGACTAAGGCTTTGTCAAGCCTTTACTGCAACTCCTAACACCCTGGCCTTCAGGCTCTATGCTCACCACCTCCTTGCTCTGCCCCTGAGCTCATGTCTCTCCTGTTCCTCCAGATTCTATCTTCATCACAATTTCAACCCCTGACTGTTAGGCTTCTCTGTGCATATGCCAGAGAAGAGCTGCTAATGAGACAATGGAGCTAAGAGGCATCGGATCCACAAAGAAACTATAGTTAAAGACCCCAGTCAAAAGCAACCAGCTGAGTAATGAATTGCACCCACCAGAGAACTTTGCTGTGACAGGAATTTCACAACCATTTTGTTACCTACAGACGTCAGATTGTCTTAGCTAAAGTAAGGAAAACATCTACTAGTAAAAGGAGACCATTTACTAAGAGGCTTATTTTTCTTAATTTGTTATCCAGCCCACATAAATTGGGAATATGAATGGAAAGGCATTTCTATCTTGAAGATGTCAACTCTAGAAAACATTAAAGAAAGAAAGAAGAAAGAATATTCCAGGATAGAAGGTCCTTAAGTTTAGATTAAGTTTGGCTCAGTATAGTATGGAGTGGATCTTAACAATAGCCTCCAATATAATTTGAAGATCCTATTTGCTTAGAAGTTGTCCTTGTCTCAGATATTATCAACCACAGAGCATCAGTACAGCAAAGGCTGATGCAGAGGGAAGAGGCTTAGTGAACCACCATCATTTGGTGATTGCAAAAGACAAAGTCATCTTAGAGGCCATGAAAAATTGGCCTTTCGCCATCACTTGGGGAAGAACAAAGAGACTGGACACTATCTAGAGCTGGCCATGGAGCAGTAAGCAAAGTCACAGTGAAGGAATCATGTCCTGTACCACACATGGGTGCTCCCCTGGGTGCTGCAGACAACTTACTTGCTTTTCAGTGCTGGATTTTAAAAGCAAGTAATGATAAATGGACACAGAAGATAGGAGAAAGCCTATAGCTCAGGGTCCGAGTCAATAGAAATGACTGTAGCAACCTCAGCTTGTAGGACACAGAGATTGCTCTGGAATAGCTGACAATAACTTCATGACAGACCTTTCTAACTATCTTTGTTGCATCTAAATTATAACTTGTTGCTTGCTTGAAAAAAAACAACATTCAGAGAAGCTTAATTAGCTTGCTTAATCAGCAAGAAGGGAATTTCCACCAATAAAAGCAATAAGACTGTGCAGAACCACCCAAATTTCTAGATTTACAGATGTGCAGAGCTTTGTAGTGTTCTGCCATGACCTAAAGTTCATTTGAGGCTTTTACAGGATCCTGGAAAAACTGCAGACACATAGTGAAAATGGGAGACTATTTCCCTGGTCACCTGAATGCAATAAAACTTCTCTGGAATTTTAAAAATCATTTGCGATTGCTCCTGTCTTGATGTCCTTGTATCTCTGAACTTCTCATACTGGATGCCACATGTGTTTGTGGGCAGCATTATGACACAAGAATAGGGGAAAAAAAATTAAAGAATGGTGAACTAGTACAATAAAAACTAAGACTCTGCAGATAAATAATTACGCCACCTATGATAAACATCTGAACGTAAATTATGCTTGGCAACAGGTTTCCTGAGGCAGACATGTTCAGGACAAAGCCTGTTTCCCTGCTAGGGTTCTTTGTCTTCAGGAAAGCTAAGGGACAATTTACAACCTGTCTGGAAGAGCTGGAGCATCTGATTGTAGAATCATATAAAGGTTTTGGCATGAGCAGGAGTAGCCAGACACCAATGGTAAGAGCTGGAAGTGTTTTTGTAGGAGGAAAGGAACCAACAGGTTTTTCAAAGGAGCAAGTGAGACTGAGAAGAAATGGTCCCTCCTTTCCTTGATGTTATTCGTAGAGCTAGAAATTGCTCCTGGCAATTAATAGCTCTTCTGGAGTTTTCTAGAAGGCATGGGAGACTTCAGAAAAAAAAACCCTTAAACACAGAAACTGGGAAATACAGACTCTGACAGCAGCAGCAGTTCCCATAAGTTAATGCTGTGCCTGTCCAGTGTATCTCATGTGTTCACCTTTGGACTGTGCATATGCTTTGAATTTTAATAAGCATGTACAACTTAGTGATTCAGGAGACTCAGGTTGTTTTTACTCTAATTGTTTGCCTCAGAAGCCTAATAACATGCCCATAATGACAAGGGAAGTCATTAGAATTCAAATAAGAGTTGTATCTTCCTGCAATAGCATTTTTTGGTAATTAATTCTCTGACTAGCATCTTCACACAGCCAGCTTTCAGTGGATTTGCAAAGTAGTAATACCATGATTTTTTCTATCTCAGTGAGGACCAAGACCTGATCACCTGAATGGTTTTATTTCCTGCAGCATGCCAGAGCTCCTTAGGAAAAACAGGACCTTACAGTCTCCAGTCACCATAGTCCTGGCATCTATGAGTCTCCCTGATGTACTTGGTAAGTCAGTGCTTCCAGAAGATGTTCTGCAGACTTTAAGGTTGTGAGCAATGTAACTTCACCAAGCAGTAGGAACCAGTGCGAGCACAAGGCAAAACTGCACCCAGTCATCACCCAGTCTTTATTTTTTCGCTGCCCTGACCCAAGACAGGACAAAACACATCAAAAGATCTTTCTGTGTTGTTTTCTGTCTCTTGCATCTTCCCTTGACTCTCTGTCTGCAACCATGTGGAATCTCACTAAGCCAGCCTTTTGCATGGAGATGAAGAGATCTTAGAGAAGCTCTCTAAGAATTTTTCCAGCAAATTTTTCCACTATAGTCCTCTGAAAAAATAAGGAACAAAATAATCTCTCCATGTTAGTATTACATTATTTATGCTTCATTCCAGCTATCTCCTTGTTTCCTGTGGACAACATCTTGATTTATTCATGCTGTCAGGCAACCTCCTCTGACTATGTTTCCAGTAAAAAAACTGAAAGAGAGATTTAGCCGCCTACTCCCCAGATGTGCAGTGGCTCCAGCTATATGGCATCTGTGTAAACATCAGCAATAAACTTCTGACTTTGAGATTAAATATGGGGAGTTTTTCCTTTTACCCCATGTTCAGGCGCCTTGCATCAAAATATTTTAAAGGCATCTTTGGCATTTTTTGTTATGAAAACATTTTGCACGCTTCTCATCAAGGAAGTACGACCCCAGGAATCCAGCCACCACTGAAAGACACCAGACCATAGGACACCCCCACCAGAGGTCAAAGCCATGACATTCCCTCCAGGCAATATGCTAAAGAAGAGCACATCTCTGGGCTGCTCAGGTATTAAACAAGGCTGCAGATGCCTGGTTATGTTACGGAGGTGTTCACTGGTATCTCATAAATGAGGGTCTTGTGAATGTGGTTATCCTAGGATATTTAAAACCGGCAAGTTAAGCATGGTATTTAACTAATGGTAGTTACTTATATGTAAGAAATAAAACAAAAGAAACAAAATAAAATACCACCAATTTAATGCTTATCAACCTAGCAATTAATTGCCCCAATCAGTGATCTATTTTAGTATTTTATAGGAGTCAAAGCGATGTTTCTGTTTAGCAATACACTCCAGAAATGGCCTAGAGGAAGGGCACCAGTGGAGCATAGCTGCCTTTGGTGGGAAGTGCATCATCTGGAAAGCTCCTTTTCAGATGAGACAGGTTCACTTCATTACCCTAATGAAATTTTTTCGCTCTGCTCACTCAGTTTGTTCAAAACACACCATTGTGCTTGGACCCACTGCTTGTTGAGGGGTAGAAGAAGGGCTGTGAGAACAAAAGTAGTCAGATCTTGTATGGGGCAGACAGCAGGGCTGGATGGGGGCAGAATAGCTGGGTTCATACTGACTCCATAATTTTCTTAATTGTAGATTGTAGCAGTAGCAGATTTGACCTGCAGGACTCTGCCAGGGAAGGACCCTCTGATAGCTCCCATATCACTCACATTTGGCTCAGTTTACAACTGCCAGAAAAGGGGGCTCTAGCTGGGGGCTGCTCTGGATTTCCTGATGTCTGAGTGTTTGACTTCTCAAACATCTCAAAATTTTAATGTATTTTAATATAAGAGCTGGAGCTGTTTCTTGTTAAAACCTACTGGATTTGCCCATAAGCTTAATCTTTTAATTTATAATACCCAGCACTGAAAGGCAGGAGATAGATCTTACTGTCCTGGATTGGTAATGTTTCTAGAAGAAGAAAGTGTTATACTAGCAGACAACAGACACACCAACAGCTGTAGACTTAGCTAGTGCAGTTGGTTTTTCAGTTGAGTAACAGCTGATTTCAATCACTTCTAAACAAACTTCTGGAGTATTTTGTAAAACCAGCTAATGTCTCTATAAATATCTCTGTTTAACTATGGATGAATAATTTCCTAGCTTGAAAAGCTAACCAGGGTTTGCTGGGGGGAGGTGTTCCCCTCATCTGTCTGTGACAATTACTTATCAGTAAGGAACAAAATGTAGCATTGGAGCTCACCCTGCTGAATCTCACCATTTGCACTGTGTAGTTATACAGTACAGACCACACGGTCTCATACAGTTTTTTAACTCTGGAGAACTGTAACAGCTTTAAAACTAAACCTCCTGTCTTGCCAGGGGTTACTTTCTGAGTCAAACCTCAAAACCCGTGAGTGCCCCAAACCTCCATTTGAAAAGAGGGGAGTCTTTTGATGTTACTCCTCTTTAATTTGAGCCCAAGATCTGTGCAATGCATGGTCTCCTTGGGCCACAGCATGTCCTGGGCTAGGAGACTGTCCTGCAGGAGGACCTGCTCTCCATCTGCATCTTGTCAAGGCCCGTTTGGAACTATGCAGGATAATGCACTCCTGTGTTAAATCTCAGCTCTGTGGAGCAGCCAAGAGAGTTCCTGGGCTGAGGCATGGGCTCCTGGGAGCACTGGACGTGCTTGTCCCTTAGCTGTCCTCTGCCTTTCTGTGTACCTATCCTGCATGGCACTCCAACACCAGGTAAGCTGTGTGCAGGAATTTTCCCCTCAAAGTGCAAACCAAGGAAGACAGGGTCGTAGGACTTAGCTGACTGATGCTGGGCAAGGCTCAGAGCCTAGCTGAGTGACAATCAGTCACGTTCAGAGGCCTGTCCCCTTTCACAGCCTGAAACTTTGCTGCTTGCACCACCCCTCAGGAAGATTCTCAGTGGTAGAGGGGAGATAATGTAATGCAGGCAACATCCTACTAACTATTTTACATTTAGATTTATCCCCCTCTCTCCACTCCTGTGGTGTCAGACAAAAGAACGTAAGTTGGATTTTCCAATACGCATTTCCTGACACATTTTGCTATAAGCAGGATCTTTAAAACTATTTTCATAAAAGCAGTTTTGGCTTTGAGTGTTATTACATGTTTTATTTGAGTGAAAGCCATGTCTTCCTAGTAAGATCTTCTGGTAAATGAAAACCTTCTAATAAATCCTGATGGGAACTACTGTAAGGATGATGGTGTGTTGCACGTACTGGCCAAGTTAGAGAGAGCCTGCTTAACTGCAGCTCTGAACAAATGACCCAAATCACAGCTTTCATTTCCTCTGGGAACTGTGGCTGTACCAGGGAATATGGCTTCTGACAAAGGAACATGTTGGATCTAAAGTATGAAATAAAATGAAAACATTTCTATTTAATTCTTTCCTAAATTCAATATACATGTTCTTTTTAAAATACTATATCCAAATACGAAGAAATCATCGATATCTCGATTTATGCTATAGTTAAAAACAGATTTGGCACATCTTTGGCCATATCATTATGAGTTGATGCTGCTCTTCAAAGTGTTAGGTAGCACAGTGGGAGGACACATTCCTCTTTCTCTCTCACCTGTGTTGTCTGGAACATGTGTGGATGTGTTTGTACTCACATAGACAGCAAATGAGCAATCGAATTTGAAGACAAATATGGAAGTACACCATAGCACCCCAGTATCATAAACTTATATAAGAATACAGACATTCACTACAAAAGAGCACGAGGGAGGGAAGGGAAGGGAAGGGAAGGGAAGGGAAGGGAAGGGAAGGGAAGGGAAGGGAAGGGAAGGGAAGGGAAGGGAAGGGAAGGGAAGGGAAGGGAAGGGAAGGGAAGGGAAGGGAAGGGA
>WAAB01025152.1:82714-99870 GCA_013389865.1 Piaya cayana
GAAGGAAGGAAGGAAGGAAGGAAGGAAGGAAGGAAGGAAGGAAGGAAGGAGTATCCAGGTTTAAAGAAAGAAAAATTGCATAGCAGTAGTAAAACATACATTTTGCTATTTTCTACTGGCAAAAATACAATCTGTGTTTGTATTACCTTCTGTTTTCCTCCTTTTGAAGAGAGATGTATGTAAGATGATACTCCTAGTAAGACAATAAATTAAAAAATGTACTTGAATCTCCCTCTTTTCAAGCCAGAATGTGTTGTATACTGCTGCTGTGCGCCATCGTTAGCTAGATTTTTGCTGAGTTATCAAAGAGTTATCCAAGGAATGCAGTGATTGCCAAGCAGCAAGGAGCACATTTGAGGTAAGTCTAAGTAAAAAGTAAAAAAACCACATACCTTGATTCTCTGTGTCCAAAAGAAAATCTTCTTACTATTATTGTTCACTAATCAACCCTTTAATGAAACGCACATTTAGACAGTTCACCTATTAGGTCATCTGTGATCTGCAGTGACACATAGCACCCAAATAGTATTTATATCACCACAAAGACTCAGAGGCACTGATAATGACTGCCAGCATCCTTAACAAGAAAACATGAGTTTGGACTTTTATATTCTACCTCAGATTTGGTATGATGGGAAATGAAAAGACTATTTACACCCAAAGGTGAGAAACTACCCAGACAGGATCTCATAACAGGTTTCAAAGGAGACAAAGAAATTATTGCTGTTGCTGGCAAAAGGCAAACTGACTCACACTTCGTTCGTGTGGCTGTGCTCTTTTCTGCAATATCAGGGTTTCCTGTGAGATGTGAGTGCGTAAGGGAATGCCTAAATCCAGACCAGGAGGTTGCTGGTTTTATCAGTTTGATCTTGTGAGTTATTATATCTCCCTCTTTTACTAATGAACCTGCTGTCTCCAAATTATGCTGATCTTTTTTCAATGTATTCCATTTCCAAAAGAGTCACTTTCTCAAGTGTTTGCAGAACCTGAATACTCAAGAATTACTTGAATAACGATTAATACAAGTGCACAAGCACAATAATTTATTTTAAATCAAGAGGCTATTTAAAGATTTATTCAATTTTCTACATAAAAATACCTAGTATAAGCTTTTTCTTCCCCTCACAGAAAGGAAGGTTAGAAGGCAGTCAGGTCCTCTTTATACCCAGGTGCACATGCAAGTGGAATATTTTCCTGTGCAGACATTTTTATAGATATCCTACCCAGTCAACATTTTGCAAACTAGACCCTTGATATATTGAATACCATGCTTTCCTCAAAAATAGCTTTGATTTTGTTAAACAAATCATTTTGCACTCCATGAGCCTGCATGATACAAAATTCAGCGTACTGCTGTAAAAACATCTTCTGCTCTCTGTTCAACCCCAGCCTTTCAAGTTGTGGGGAGGCACTAGAAGCCAGGCTGTATATCAGTCCCTGGTGTGACCCTTCAAATGTCGACCAAATTAATGCATAATTGGGCACTGCAATTTTAATAAGTTTGCATCCAATCCAGTGCAACAACCAGCATTAAGACGTCTAAAAGTTTATGGAGTAAAAGAGTAATATGATTGCCTCTGTCTGAGTCTTTTTTCCTGTCCAGGGTGAAAAGTAGTCTTGCTAAAAAGCCATCCAGAGGGTTCCAATTATTTCATCTTCCACTCAGAGAGGTAAAAAAAACCCTACCAAAGCCTGATGTTTTTCAGCCAGCTATCACTTCGTCTGTTTATAAGAGCAACAAAAAGAAACAGAAATTCCTGTTTCCGAGAGTCACAATGACACCTATAAAACTGGACAGAAAGAAAAATTAAAATGAAAGCCTGAAACATGATGCAGTACAAATGATCCATCCAAAAAGACTTAAAAGGTGGTTTAAGAAAATGTCAACATGTCCACATTTTCTAAAAATAATGAAAAGTCTAAGCATCTAAAAGCATTTGATTTATACTGTGTGGGTGTTCTTATGCCACAACTGGATATTACTCATAAAAACAAGAATAAACCTCAATTCCATACTTTCCAAGCAAGATAATGTTTTATGTACAGTTATCCACCCTTCTAAAAGTAAGTTATACTGCAATGCATTGCACTGATAGACACCAAATCTGGAAAACATATCAAATGGGTACAACATATGAAAAAAAAAAAACCCAACCATGCAGTGATAATGTTCTGCAGAAAGTACTGAAAAAGAATTACTACAAAATAGCTGGCTCATTTAGTTAATGACATTTTTCTGTGTGCTGGCTTAGTCCAAAGTAAAATGCACAAATTCAAATATAACATCTCCCAAAATTTCTTAATTAAACAGACCCTGAATCAAAACTGCACATCTGAACACTCTAAAATAGTGTCCAGGAAAAAAAAAATCCCAATTTAATCTACAGAGTTGAAGTTGTTCTTCACTTTTCATTCAGTGCAAGTCACTAGAAGAACAAACAAACCAAAATTAATTTGCTCTCAGTTGTACATCCACCCAAAGCACCCTTATGGCCATTGCACACAACCACGCAGGTGATGCTGCAGCTCTGCGTCTTGGTCTAGTTACTGCTCTCCACAGGAGATATTCTCTTGCATCCTGTACTGAATGAACTTCAAATAGCACTAAGAATCCCAACAGCCCAGTTGGATTTGTTCTGCACTGAAGGAGACTTGAGACTTCTTGAAGACTCTCCAGCTTTAGACAAACTTAATGTCTTTGTTAGAAGCTAAAGAAAGGCTAAACAGTACAATGCCTCCTAAATTGGAACAGGATTTTATCATTCCTCCAGCTTGACCCAGTCCTACCAATTTCCTTTCCCTTTGTCCTTGTTTTGGGTAGAATGCCTTCTCCTTTGCAGCACCTCACCATCTGGTCCAGTACAAAGTTACATCCCTGCTTTATCAATTCAGCACCTCTTTTCACATTTCACTTGAAAATGGATATGCTAGATAAGGAGAAATTTCTTCCAGATGTCAGGAATTAAACATGAGCGCATCCTTTTACAGAGGGAGGTGATATTGCATGATGAGAACATTGTGGGATAATTAGGAATAGAAAAAGTCTTATTTTAGAAGTCACAGTTAAACTCTCTGTTGAGACTTTAAAAATATTTCATGTCTCTGCAGTATTTCCTACCCTAAATACGCCATCCAGAATATGTATTAATAAAGGAAGTCTTGGAAATATTTCAGAAATATGAATTGAAGGATGATAAGCTGCAAAGATGATAAAAGACAAATCTCTCTTAAATCCAGCTTGGTCCTAGAGTTTGTCCTGTCCAACCCAGCAGCTTCCCACAAGGGACTTAGGTGTACCTAACCTCGAGAGTCATCAACGCAGTATTCCCACATCTGGGTAGAGAAGAAAAGATGTATACTCTATGTTGTAGCTACAAACTCCAAGTTATGTGTGGGGGGTATATTCTAGACACAAGGCATGTTTACTTGGCTCCTCACCACTACAACATTCCTTGTACAATGGGAACAAAACAAATGCGTCCCTTGTCCAAAACCCAAGCGCAGTAAATGCACATGACTGAATGATTTCTGCCATGGTAGTGGTTTATGACTTACTACATTTAGCCTGGTTCTCTCTAGCTCTGTGAATATATATTAGTCTGCTCCATATGAGAGTTAAGTCTGGTTTTGATTATGCTTGTAGAGAGTTGTCAGAAAGTCAGACTCAAGCAAATAAGTCCCCATAGGTTCACTTGGAAAAGCCCATAAAATGTCTGCTGTTCATTTAAATTCAGCTCAGAAAGAAACACAAATCTGAATGCTGCCAGTGTTTATACATTCAATTAAGGATTTTTTTCTTGGGGGGCAGAGAAGGTTGGGAGAGGAGTTATTCCGGGAATGACCCTAGTCAGAAAGCAGCCTTGGGCCCAGATCCTCAGTCCTGCACAGAAAGCAAAGGCAAAACAGGCTTATACAAGCACCTTGAGATACAGCATAGCCAGAATAAATCCCACCAGCAGTGGAGGAGCAGCACGGCCACTCTGCAATCACTTCTGAAAACATTATGTTGTGGTAGTGGCTAAAGCAAGTTCTGGGAATGCTTTCTTATACATGGCTTGCTTAATTGCAGATTTTCTACACATTTCTGAGCCTTGGTTGAGGCAATCTGCCTCAGCTGCAACCCCAATGGCAAGTCAAGATGGCTTGTGGCAGCCGAGCTCCTCCAGGTCTAGCTCAGGTCTCTCCATGGGGCTGCCATCCCTGGAACATGGTGCCTGTCCCACACACACAGAGGCCCCTACGTGCAGTGGCATTTCTGTCTGCTTGGAATGGATATGCCAACCTGCCCATTTAGCTTCTGCTATGCCTTCTTCTTCTTTCTCTAAGTGCACACTGGTTTATATATCCATGCTTTAGCTGTCAGGGCCTCTCCCATGAGCTAGGGTTGAAATCTGCACCCCCCATCTTGGTTGATGACATTGATCTGTCACCTTCAACTCTCACTTATTGCTGTCTGAAACACTGCTTAGAATTGGTTTTACTTCAGAGGCATCACTTGAACCCCCTGCCTCTGCTGTTTCTGAGACAAGCAGGCCCCTCTCCCTTTCCTGCACCCACATGTGCATCCTCAGCTCTCCCACAGCCCTGGTTCACACAGTCTCCGTATGAAGACAATGGGCTCAAAACTCCCCTTCTTTGCCAGTCTTTGCCTCACCCAGGTCCCACAGGCTCCAACACATCCCCTCCCATGCGCAGATATTTGGCTGCCCTCCAGAGCCTTCCTCCAGGTGCCTGCCTCTATGTCTCCACCCTGGCCCTGTCTCTTGAGTTTTGGAGCACATCTCCCACTGTCAGACTGCCATAAATCCAGTAGTGACTCCCAAAGTCCTGACTGTGTTGTTTTTACTGGGGAATACACCTGACCCCTGCAAGAATGGACACACATGGTTCTTGTCTGCTGCTGCTTCTATTTGTGCTTTCTGTATGTGCTTTTGGCCTTCCAGACTGGGATGGAAGATGGACATAGTCTCTGAGGTCCTCAGGCCAAACCCCAGGGTGCAGAGACTCCCACAGGACCTCTGCCAGCTGCCTGTCCCCAGCTCTATAGGGGTTAAACCTGCCCTCTCCCCACAGAGAGGTCACATCCTAGGCTTGAGACTGCCATTTCAGGGAGCAGAAAGGACAGATTTCCTCAAGATTTTGGCATCACATCTGCTAAATATTTGACAGGCTGAGAAACAGGTAGCTCTAAACAAAACCTGGAGGTTCTGTGTCCATGTGTCTTTGACCATTCCAGACCATCATTTAACTCCCCAGTGGAGAAATTGGTACCTTGGACCCCAGAGGGGAAAAATCTCTTTATTTTTCTCTTTATTTCTGTCTGACCGTCCACCTAAATGCTTACAGAGATGTAGCTGCCACATCTGAACAATCAGAGCAAAGTCCTCTGGGGACAGTTTGGAATTCTCTGAGTACTGAAACTTTCTATTGTTATTTTTGTTGCTAGCAGGAAGGTGGGAAAGAGCTGGCCTTCTCAGTAGGAAAGCAAGAGGTGCTGGTCTCATTTTAATCAGAACCTCTTCCTTCCTACCGTCACACCAAGGTCAGGCTGCATTTGGCTTAACACAGATGCGCTAATTGTAGGAAGCAGTAAATAGGCACAAGGAAGGATCTGTATCTTATCTAGTGCTGGCATTTTATTAACTGTTCACAAAGTCTGAAGCTTTTTAGATTTTCATTTTAATGAGAAATAGCAGTTGCCAAAAGCAATTTCTATCAGGCAACTTTCACCATTTGTTGAAGTCTTTGTTTATCTGATAATATTACAAGGATGGGTTAAAAAACCAAACAAACTATAAAAACAGATATCTATTCAGGTTCTGAGAAGTCTCCTAGACAACAGTTGCGGGTAAAAGCCTTTGTGAAAACCTCCTGTCCTTGACTCAGCCAAGTCTCCTAAGCAGCTTCGTTCCCTGCATGTAGTCTGTGCTTCAGGGAGATAAAAGGAGGCTACCTTTAAACATGTTGAAAAATAAAGGAAAAGTGTACAACTACTTGCAGGAGTGCTTAAAGGCCCACTTGTGTTTTATGGGTAATTTAGGAAAGCCTTCTATGTAAAGGCAATCTGCCTCTTGACCATATTCCCTCCAACCCTCCCTCTCTGACTTTATTGCTCATAAGAATTTGTACATGTAAGTACTCATCCAGCTGCCCAGGTTGGTTTTATGTATAATAGATGATGGAGCTGTTTGAACAGCACAGTACCTGGGTATGGATAGAAATCAGAGCCATGCAAAGGGAAGGTGGATGGATCCACAACCGTCTCACCTGACCAGAGGAGCGCATTGCACTGAGCAGTGACAACAGTAAAGCTGCATCTGCTGCACAGGCACAGCACCTGTAAAATACAGTCTGCACTGACATAGGTAAGAAATACTCCCTGCCCTAAAGATTTCAGTCTGCAAGAGGCAAGGAGCTGAAGAACCGTGGAGGCAGTAACCTAACCCTGTGGGTGCACAGATACTTAAATACATTAACAAGATATTTCAGTGACAAAGGCAGCCCCATACAAGTTGCCTGCTTGGCTGTTGCTGAGTGTATAGCTCAGACATGAACCGATGGCATCAAATCATCCCTTTCCTGGGAAAAGTCCATCTAACCCAGGGAACAGACATCAAAGCTCTGAGTGGCCTGGGGCTGAGCACAAAACAGTACAAATCTATGAACGCCACAGAAAATACTTCTACAGAGGTATTTTGGTCTGTGACAAGTGACGTACATGTGTTGTGCTGATGGCTATGGGGTCCATCAGTAAATTTAAGAGATGGGCTAATATGACTGAAAAAAAAAAACCAACCCATTTCTCAAGAAATGCGAGCCATATCATTGGTCAATCAAAAATCAACTTATAAAACATTTTAATTTTATTTTAAGCTCTGGCTGCAAACCATTAGGTACAAAAATTATGCTTTTTTCATAAGGAATTTCTAGTATTTCATTCTGTTAATATTCGTGAAAATCATCTGTCCTCTGAATGGGACCCTATATTTCAACACATTTATGGTGACACTCCTAGCATTTATTTCTTCTGTTGACAAAATGGATATAAATAGAGCTAAATAAGAAAGACAGTAAAAAAACCCACACCATTATGCATTACAGTACTACTGCCACAATATGCATGCAAATGGATATCCAAAGATTGGATTTAAAAAATAACCATGCCACCCACATGAAAGGCATTTATAGATGGAAAATCAAGTGCCCACAAAAACGTGTGTAGATAAATTGGTGTTCTAGGGGGGAAAAACTCATCAATTTAAACCAACTGAGAACAATAAAACTTCTAAATTGATCACAGATATTGAGCCATTTCCCACAGAGATGCACAATGGCACAGTGAAATTGATAAATGTATGATACAAAGCTCTTGTCGTGCCTTCTCTTGAATATTGTGTGCCAGTTCTAGTCATCTGTGCTCAAGAAAGCTATCCAGGGCCACCCAAAATAGATAATCAAGGGAATGAAGAGCTTATCTCTTCAGAGGGGAAGGAAAGATTTGGCTTTTTTAGCCTGGAGAAACAAAAACTAAGAGATGAGATGACTGCTCTCAACAGTAGGGCAAATACCAAAAGATGGAACAAGGACTTCTACAGATAAAAAATGATACTGGCAGAAGAACAAAAAGATACAGCCTGGAAGTGAACAAATTTGGGTTGGGAATCAGATTTCCAAGCATCACAGACTTGACATTCTGGAACAACATTGCAAGAGAAGGAACATAGGGCGAAACAAAGTTATTTTTAAAACAGCAATCAATAAGATTAAGAACACAATTACCATAAGTAGTTGCTGTGACAGCAGGGCTCCTTCCAGATCTACCCTGATGGTTCAGGAGACATGACTGACTCTGTCTTTGATTACAGAATCAACAGAAGGTGCAGCTAAAGGCAGGGAGCATGTTTCCGATTCAGACACATTGCAGAAGTTATTAGGAAAACCTCTTTCAGCCACAGGCAAGGGTAAAAGTAGAGCACACCTGCCAGCCAACAATCTCTCAAAATGTAACTATTTTGCAAGCCAACATTTTTTTGAACCAGAAAAAACAAACTAGAAATAATAAAAAAGACAAATGTTAAAAGCAGTTAATTTTCAATCTGTTTGGGTTTGTTTCTTTTAGAAGAAAAACTTCTTCAAGAAGACAAGCCAGAAAATAACCAGGTAAATACCATTCACTTTAGAGCCACGGTGACTTTGAAAAATTTACCCCAAAAAACTCTAAACCCAAATCAGTTTCTCCAGTTAAGGATTGATAGCAACGTTCATCTCATCAGCCACGTGCCAGGATTTTTCACATCCTTATCAGGCAGCAACCTTTAACAGATCAATCAACAAGCTCATTTTCCCTCTGACAACTCTTGATACTGCTCAGACCTGTAACGTTTGTACATTTATTCACAAATCTCTTTTTGTCAACAAGCTTTTAAAACTTCAGCTGAAGCCAAAACCTGATTTTCCTGTGCATGAGGCAATAGTGCCATCTAGGGGGAAACTCTCCGCTTTGTGCCTTATGGTGGACAAAGCAACTGGGAGCCTTTATTCACACAACACCTCAATCAAAAATACATGTACATTTATTCCTTTTGTTTTAAGCAGTTCCATCAGGTTAACACGTAAACTTTCATCTAAAACATCTGCTAGTGTTTTCTTGGTGCTGTGGCAAGGTTTCATATGGTTTTTTGCTCTGCTCCAAGGTGCTCTCCTACGAACAACGGCCCCAGCACCCTGTTCAGGTGCAGTCCAGATACTGCATCGCACCAGGAGGGTCCTGCGGGCAGCAGGGAGAGCAACGAGCTCTCCACATCTCTAACCCCATCTGGGCTCTGGTCAACCTACTTTTGGTAAAGAAATAAAGGTAAATCCCAGTACAATTATTTTTTTCTAGATCCCTGATAAAAGTGGTGAGGTCTAGAGCCATCAGATAGCTATTAGCCAGAAACAGGAATTATTTAATCCTATTGCAGGATTATTTTTAATCCTATTTATGATCCTGTAATCAAAGCAAGTTTCCTTTTTCAACACATACTCACTGGCTCAAGACACGCTCAAGAGTGACTCTCAGGCTGGTATCTCCACAGTGCTGTTGGTTCAGTATTACAAATGAAGCCAAGTGTCAGGAAAAATGGCAAAATATCACCTTCATTTATAATATGTGTATTCTTGCCATTATTAATAAAATTGGTATTTATATTTTATTATAACAGCATTACAAAATTACAAATCATCCCAACAGTCTATTTTTTCTTCCAGTATGAGGCTCTAGACTGTTTCTCTGAACTGTTACACATGTAGGGTAAGACAAACACATATTCTCAAGATTAAAATTCCTGTGCTGGGCAGCATTTGCCAAATTGTACCAGTATAGTACAGCAGTATTATGGTATCTGTGCCATAACCTTACTGAGAACAGATGTCACCTTGCGGTTTGGTATCAGATGTCCATTTGCAGTAACAGCAATTGAGACCTGGTTTAATTTAGTTTAAGCTAAATTCAAAGTAGATCAGGTGCTGTCAGTGTAAGATACAAACAGCTTAGACTTGGGGTTTTGGTTTGATTTTTTTAGCAAAAATATCAATTTACACAGTTTTGAGGCACTAGATTAAAACATGTTGTTTATTCAGACTAATTGAAATAGACGTGTTACTTAAGTTGCAGTTAGTCATACCTAAAATTCTAGTTTAGGCGAGGAAAAACACCTGGTACTAACTGGTATTAATCAACTGAAAAATGGTTAAATTCAAAATTCCATACACATTTCATTTATTTAATAGCTGAAGAATTTGAAGGCAGCACTTCATTTAAACCACAAGCTCTTCAGGTCACGCAGTACACCATACACTGACTGGAAATGAAAACACTTATCGTATTTATATATTAAAGGACTGGCACAGCTGTATCTGGGTCTGGTATTAGTTAGGTAGATTACTGCCAAAATTATAGTGGCATGTAGAAATAATTGAATTTCCTTTTCTGAGCAGAGGTGTGATGTTCAGGGTAAAGTTGAAAGCAGTAACTGTGTCTTGGGGAGGACTTTGCACAGATCCAAATAATCCTTCACATGCCCTCATCTAAGCAAGTCACTTGAGCCTAAGTAGTAATCACTCACTTATTTGCAGAATGCAGAAGTGCCTTTGAAGAATAAAACACTCAATTTCTCGTTGACACAAAAAAGCATACATAAAGGTTCAGGGAAAGTGGAGTCTGTCTATGTAACATGTACTAAACACAGTAGTACAAAATGAACAAGTTATCCTGAAAGCAGTCATAAAAGCTTAGACCTAGGAAACAGAAAAAAATAATGAAAAAGCCCTTCAGATTGTCTTAATTTTACATTTGTGTCACTAGAGATTCTGATAAATACGTGTTGTAATCTAGTGAATGTGAAAACTGCATATTGTAATATTTTAAAAACTTAGTATAGTCATTTTATTCAAAAAACCTTATGTGATTTTTCCTAAACTCCAACATATTTTGTTATCTTTTTCATTAAGTACCCAAGAACTACACTTTACCTGAAAATAGACAAAACTTGACAAAAAAATACTTGTCATTTTTTTAAATTCTAATTTTTTTTATTAACTAAGGCAATTCAGCCATTAAAAGTCCAAGCTGTACAAAAGGTTATTATTATTCCAGATAATAAGTGTTTGCCTTGTCCATGCTGTTTTGGAGGCACATGCATCATCAACACTTTTATTGAAGGTCATGAATGCTGTTTATAATGGTTACACGTTATATCTACCTTGTGTGACGGATGTAAAAGGCTGAATGCCAGCTACTGTGAAGAGAAGAAATCAACCTCTTTCTAAAATTTGTCTTTCAAAACAACACTCTGAATGCAGGCCAAAGACAATCAGAAAAAAACCCCTAACAATTTCACAGGAGGTGGTACTATCAGTGGTAAAGAGCATCTTCATGCTGACATTTTTCAAGCAGGTAACATTACTTTGAGAACTGTGGTTTTGCAAGGCAGAAGTGCCACCTTCTCAAAGAAGAAAGTATAAACACATCACCCACTCAATTTGTGTTCATGCTTTTGTCTCAACAGTGAAATGACACCAAGTGCTCTGTGTTTGTGCTCCATTTACCAAGTGACAGGTACAACTTCCACATAAACACCACACCTGTATATAAGCAAGAGCATGACAGATACATCTGTTGTTTTAAACTATCAAAGCCACACTTCCAACTTCTCAACCATAAAATGAAATGGACACTTCTTCAGGATGCTTCGTTAGTATGCTGTGTGAAGTATACTCCACTCCAGCAAAATAGCAGTAGTCAGAATCTTCCTACTTATTCACACCCACCCCCTACTCACTAGCAACCCAACTGCCCTCACGTTGTGCCTGTGCTTACGGGTCCTATCCACACCATTCACTGCTACCTGTGCTCTCACACAAAACATTCAGAAAATTATTGTCTTTTCTACATCCAGCCAATTAGGACTAGTAATAGTCACCACTGGGCTAAACTTACCACAGCTAGCCTTCCTACACATTTTGACTTATACATACAGTGCAAAAATTTAAAACATTCAATCTGAATACACGCTAATATAGCTGTAAGCTACAACCAACACATTTTCATTCCTTTAATACAAAGTTTGAGTATTTAATGCTAGTAGTAGTTAAGACCAACCGAGAATGACAGACAAACCTTACATAAAGCTGAAAGACACTACTTGATGGCACTTTTACAGGACAACAAACTTTTGCAATGCATATATGCAATATAGAAGTCAAAAGGCTCAAATCCTGGAGGATGTGGAGGAATATGTTTTCCAGGGAGCAAGTTGATAATTTTCAGCCTTCACATTTACTTTTTTCAGAACATACTTTTGCTTTTACTTACCACTCATCTCCACAGCCTCCTACAAGACTAAATCAGCATTACAACTCACTGCCAACTAGATTAGATGGGAAGCCTCCTGCTCCCAACTTCCTGCTGCTCCCAACCTACTTTTCTCCTACCAAGATGCTGAGAAAATCCAAGACAATTTCTGAATTTAAATCTTCATTAAGATTTAAATCTTCATGCAGTACCAAATTTAGCTGAACCACTTACCTTTATTATCTGCTGGTTCTGCATGAGTCTCTATGTTATTGAGCTGCAAACATTGAAGAAGGAAGACTGAAGATATTTTGATGACATTGTATTTTCCCAGAGATACTGAGAAGATATCAATACGTTTAGACTGACTCAGAACAGCCTTTGAATTGAAACAAACGTAGTCAGCCTTCAAAGAGCTGATACGCAGGCAAAATTCTCAGGCAGTCTCAAAATCCCACACAAACGTGCACAAATCTTCTACATTAACACTTTGTCCCAAAGGTGGTGCTTTTTTACAGCCCATGCAGTCTCATTTCCATCATCTGCGAAGAGTTACATTAGCTCAAAATCTAGCCTTCTTTTTCCTGATATTGACACTTCAATCATGAACACACTGTTCTAAAACTATCTTGTAACAGAAGCCTTTTTCTTTTTCTACTTTGCTATATTTACAAGTGTGGCATTAGCCTGGCTTATGATTTAAAGAAAAAAAAAAAGAAAATTAAAAAAATCTTACTTAAGATTTTAGAAACTCTAATTAAAATATAGGGTCTTAAACACAATTACAGAAGTCCCTTTTTTTATAAGTTATTTTGCATTTGCTGGTTAATCCCCTATAATCGCTATTGCTATGCATCCTCTGTACTGCTGTTGTGCGGATAAAATGAAGCAAGAGAGCTATTAGTGTCTAACTTGACATAAAAAGCAATCTTTTTTCTTCTATCTATAGATTTAACTGGCTATAAATAAGCTGCATGGGCAACTAGTACAGGACAGTACATTCCAGTAAAAAGACTATGGGCTACAGAGTGCAACTGAGTAGAGTATCGTTTGTTTAACCAATCGTTCCCATGCTGTGGATGGAGTTCCTATTTTGCTGAAAATGCTTGGCTGTGCTCTGAAACATCATGAAGAAAAATCACAACAAAACAAAACAAAAATCACAAAAAGCAACCATACAAACCACTGTTGCAACCCTAGAGCTGCTTTCCCACTATCAAAACAAGTCATTAACTGTCATTTCTTTCATTTTCTCCTTTACTCTGAGACTAACTAGTTCTCTAAGTACCCACTGGGGGATTAAAATGAGATGGCCCACCAACCACTGAGAATTTCTTTTATACAATTTAGATCTTTGGGAATATTAGTTCATGGTGGCATCACAGGCGTGTGCAAGTCAGGAACTATCCTGTCTCTCATGCTTGTCAAGAAAAATACATTTCCTTATTGTAGTCTTTGGTTTTCTCAAAGATGGTATGGAAATTTAGCCATCAAAATAACAACAGAGAAATGTCTTGGTAATTACATGCAGCAGACAAATGTATAACACCTAATTTTTAAAAAAACCTTTGCCCTTGCTAATTACAAGATTACTCAAAATTCTTCATTTTTCTACTCAAAACAATATTTGGGGTATCTAATTAACTTTTGTTGCCACACAAGCTGCAGGCTATTTTTCCAGAACGGTGGTGGTTTATGAGATCAGTGCAGAAATATGTAGTTGTACTTCAAGCCCAGATTCACAGCTGTGACAAGTACAAGACTTCATATTGCTCTCATTGGTTACTAACGGGCTCAACTCCAATGAAAATATATCTGTGTAACTAGAGTCTATGGCTATGGGAACCAATACCAAAGTCTACCAAAAACTGACTATGTGCTAAAGTCTTAAGCCACACAAGAAACAGACTCAAAGAGCATGGATGTGAAAAGCTACATAAGATCCTTGGCAAGGGATTGCAAACTTTGCTCCTGTAACTCAATTTTAAGGACTATATAGTTTCACAACTAATAATGTTGCACATGTCATTACAATAGTACTACTGAAATATCACGTTCCAGGGCATAGGCTGATTAAAAGAGGAGACAGAAAGGATTTTTTTCCTCCTTATAATTGTTTATAGTCCAAAATTGTTGAGATGAATTTGGGGAAAGCTCCATATACCTTTGAAGCATCAGGTATTGATTGGAATAAGACAATGAGGTTGGCAAGTTACACATCAGCTCTGCTATGACAAACTATATTTCTATCTAAAAGCACAAGGCCTCAAGCATCACTTGTGTGGCTTGTATTTAAGGTTGGCACTACGGATGAGGTTCTGGGAGAAAAACAGTATCAAGTTCTCAAAAACAAAAATGCCGACGTTAAAATAAACATTTACAAAGGGAAAAAACTATTTGAAGTGCCAGAATGAAATATCTTCAGGTCTCTAATTTTTACACTTAAAACATAATAATTAACACCCACAGTAAGAGAGACCTGGACAGTTTTTTTCCCCAGTGTGTTAACAAGAATTACTCAGTCTGCTATGAAAGCCCATTAAAAGGGATAGCAAAATATTTCAAGCCTGCAAATAGTCAGTGGCATACTTTCAAAATACTTTAGGTTCCAAACTACAAATTGTTATGATATTCACTTCTAAGTAATAAACAATTTAGTAAGGAGTACAAGGACCTTGCTAAAGCATACACCTGCACTTTAACAGAATCATATATCTGTTTGTGTTGGAAGGGACCTTAAAGATTATCCTGTTCCAACCTCCATGCTGTGGGCAGGGACACCTCCCACCAGATCAGGCTGCTCAAGGCCCCATCCAACCTGGCCTTGAACACCTCCAGGGAGGAGGCATCCACAACTTGTGGCGACCTGTGCTAGTGTCACCAGCCTCATCATGAAGTATTTCTTCTTAATATCTAACATAAATCTTCCCCTTTCGATTTAAAGCCACTCCCCCTCATCCTATCACTACATGTCCTTCTAGTAAGTCCCTTCCCAGCTCTCCTGCAGGCCCCCTTCAGGTACCCTCAGAGCCTTCTCAAGACTGAACAACCCAAACTCTCTCAGCCCGTCCTCAGAGCAGAGATGCTCCAGCCTGATCATCATCATGGCCTTCCTCTGGATCCACTCTAACAGGTCCTATCCTTCTTTTGTTGGGGATGCTAGAACTAGACACAATATGGCAGGTGAGGTCTCATGAGGACAGAGGGGCACAACCACCTCCCTTGACCTGCTGGCCACAATTCTTTCGATGCAGCCCAGGCCTTCTGGGCTGCAAGTGCACATTGCCAGCTCACATCAAGCTTCTCAGCAACCAGCACACCCAAGTCCTTCTCTTCAGGGCTGCTCTCAATCACATCATCCCCCATCCTGTATTGAAACAGCGTGTTGCCCCAATCCAGGTGTAGGACCTTGCACTTGGCCATGTTGAACCTCATGAAGTTCACAAAGAGCCACTTCTCCAGATTGTCCCCAAGAAAACTTGCTGAAGGTGCACTGCCCTTCAAATCCATCTCCCTCCAATTCAGGCATCCAATTTTAAAAGTCTTGTGGATTGTTGGAGTATTGGTAGGTTAAAACAGATCTGTGCAACTTTTGCATTGTGGTTAGAAAGTCAAGTTTACAAGAAGGACGTACTTAATAGGATGCTGTGTGAGACTGGAACATCCTAAGACTATGGCCATTTTCTAAAATTGTAAAGCAACAATTAAATTGTTTTCAAGTAACACCTAACATTAACATTCTGCAACGTTCACCAATTGGGTTATATTAAACACCCTATCAAGACAAACTGCATCATTTGTTATCTGTGGGAAACATTACAGATAGAATTATTACAATAATAATCTGCAGAATTATAGCGTAGGTTCCTCTGTGCTCTGCAAATTTTTCCAAATGAGTGTGATCCTGTATCACATGCACTTTTTCTTAAAAGAAAATCAGGAAGGTTGAATTAGTTTCTAGCATTATAAACAAGCCTTTTATAACTCAAAGAAAACACACTGAACACAAACTCCATTTGGACTGAATTGCCATTCACATTTCTGCAAGATTTGAGGTATTCTTGAAGAGAAAAGGCACCAGTGAAGTTGTTGGATCCAGATATACTGAATGACAGGAAAATGGTCAGTTAACGCCCTGTTGAAGAAAAAGACACATTTCAGTAAAACTATTTTTTCCTCAGTCTCTAAACTGTCTTGGCTTCAAGATGGGCACACATTCATAATTGTTTGAAATCCCTCGCTTCATTATCAACACTTAACTATCTCTTTGGATTTTGAAAGGCATGGAGCCAGCAGGTGTGAAGCTAACTATCTCTAGTGTGGGGAATCTCTAGTTACTTACTACAGAACTGGCCACAGCAAAGGCAGCCAGCAGACAGAACTCATAACAGTGGTCTGAATAGAGTGAAAAACACTCTCCTCAGAATCAGAAATTCCAGCCTTTTTCCATATGCAGAAAAGAAAGGGACTACCCACTTTAAAAGCAAGACCTGGACAAGTATTTTAGAGCCAAAGACTCTGTTATTTGGTCTCTCTGCTCAGTCGTTCATGGGCTTAATGTGATAACCATAAGTCATCATGAATTAATATGCCCACTTACTTGGGCTTCCAATCCTCAGTGGTGAAGGACTGCGGCTTCGAGACAACTGCAGGAGAAACAGAAAATGAAACTCAGGTGTGCTAAATAACTGCACCCAGAAAGGCACATGGGGACCCACCAGCATTCAGAAAATTTGCACATGTTGCTCTATCAATGCAGCTCTAGTGCTACGAAGTCCAATTCAACAACTTCCTGGTTTCCCTTTCACATGCTGCACACATACAAAAAAGTAAGACTTGCCCACATCTTCAATATTCACATTTTAAGTCAATTTAATAGGATTGGCTAGCAATTAGAAAAATAAATTATTTTCATAGAAATAATTAAAAATATTGTGTAATCATACCATACACAGAACTCTAAGGTTCCTCTTAGTACCATATCAGTTCTTCCTTTCTTGCCCACCCTACAGTGATATTCTGATCCTTTGAGGCATTAGAGGATAAATTTAGATTCCTAATTCCAGGAAGCAGGGACTCTATGCTGTATATGTATTGCAAGATCACTAAAACACTTCCAGATGATGCAATTAGTTATTCGGAAGGGTACTGAAGCAAGAGGGAGTACAGGGAAAGCATTCTGAGATCCACATACTTCTCATATAGTATCTCCACTGATAACTATATTAGGCAATAACTATCTGTCAGTTCAGCTTCACCTCATTCCACACACAAAGGCTGGAATTTCCAGTGTTACACTGTACATGGAATCATAGAATAACCA
>WAAB01025154.1:0-24542 GCA_013389865.1 Piaya cayana
TAAAAATATATACAAATACATGATATCACACCCCCACCCCACCCCTGGAGGACTATATGTAACCACAAATGCTGCAGAGCAGACATGAGGGAATGGGTCAAGAGAGTAAGACCCTCATGATCTCTCAAGTTATATGGAATATGACGTATACAGGATGGAATACTCTGTTGGTCAGTTTAGGGTCACCTGCTCTATTCATCCCCTCTCCAAGGTGTGGCTCCTTTTCCTCCAGCTTGAGAACGGCCTTTGTTAACTATAAGCATTGGCCTTTTTTATATCCATGTCCTGCATTATCACTCCAAAGAAGAACACTGCCTCAAAAACATGCAATTACCTTTCAGAGAATGAAGTTGTTTTCTTTCATGCAGTTTTTATTATTATTTCTCTATGACATGACCTAATTAAAAACACAGTAACATTCAAGTGAAATTTATACATTTCTTATACTAAATTTATCACCACCATTATTTTCTAGACTCTGATCAAATTGAAATGCATGATAAATTGTCCTCAACCATGGATCATTTGCAAACTGTACAAAAATTATTAATGATCATATCACTCCATGTTTACAGAGAACCTAATCGCATGAATCACTGACAAACTCGTCTACAATATAAACTGTGTCAGTGCATATATGAAGTTCTTAATCTGCAACTCTGCAAATTAACAGAGTCCACATACTGACGGAAAGCAACATGTTTTTCAATACTGGAACTGTTGAATGCTGAATCAAAAAGTTAATTAATATTTTGGTGTATTGACCTCAAAGATTTCCATTGTAACATAAAGATTTTTGATAATAAGATTTCACACATAGGAGATCTAAAAGCTGAATAGTTAGAGAAGCATTTCCTTTCCAGTTTGAGCTAGGAGCAGGAGTACATGAACAGTTAGAGCAAAGACCTAAAGACTGTCTGTACCGACTGATCTGCTCTGTGCTGAGGCACTTCAGTTCCTCTTGATCTCTCTTCTCATAATACCTTTGGTCTGGCTTCAATCCAGCAGGCCCTTGCTGACTTATTCCTTTCACCTACCATATTCTTCATTAATTTGCATACCCTTCTTCTCTTTTACTTTATCTAAGCACTTAGCTAATTACTTCCTAGAATCTCCCTTCCTGAAATTATACCTCTAGAACAGTGCTGTTAGCCACATTACTAATCTTGCAATGTGCTTTGCTTCTGTTCTTTTGATATTTATTTTCTTATTTATTTGTACTGCAATAATGTCAATGAAACCTTTATAGTACCTAATGCAGCGTGACCTCATTCCTGATTTATCACAAGCCATCAGGAGTTAATAACAAAAATTATTCCCATTAATAAAAATTTACTAAATGTGTTAATTTCAAGATGCGTAAATAAAATCTTCCTTTTGAAAGTTCTAGTTCTGCAATATGTGCCTGCAATCAGCTTGACATAGCTAGTACTATAAAACCTGGCATTTCAGAAGAATTCTGGAAAGGTTTTTTTCAAGGGTTGTTGTTAGGAGGAAAATGTTGGTAAAGAAGGTGCTTTGTGGGCAAATAAAACCACAGAAGAAGGGAAAAATCACTGAATCACCAGATGAAAGCCCTAAGTAGTGTATTTTCTTATACATAAGAATACATATAAGAAAAATACATCTGCTAAATTATGTATGAAATAGATTTCACACAAAGGTCCAAATTCAGTTTATATTTTAAACCTGATCATTTTCTTCCCCACCCTTTGATTAAATGGCTTTAGAAAAGTATTTTGCTGCCAAAGAGGATTAAACTGGATTTGAGATGGTCTTATTTCAAGCACTTAGGAGCAGCTTTTTGTTTCTGTTCGACATTAGACAAACTGACAACCTTCAACTTATCCTTCCTGCTGCGATACACTGTGTTATGTCTGTAGTCTACTTAGCTGGGGCAGATTTCTGGGTACCTGTTGTTCTGATTTTCTCTTAATGTAGTCCATTTGCAACATTACAGAGAAAAACTATGAGCATTCAGTTAAAGCTTCTGGAAAATATAGCTTAGTCTATCTAGCAGTGTTAATCTTGGCCACAATCCAGCAAAGCTCTTAAGATTTCTTAATAGTCTCATTACAATCAGGAGAAGAGTCAAAAATAAAACACACACCTAAGCACAAAGTGAGCTTGAGGATTTATATTTATTTGTGTTATAACAATGAAAGCGATAAAGATCACAGAAAACCAGAACACTGTAAACCAGGAAGGACATAAGAAACATTTCTGAGATTAGACTAAACCCAAATGAATAGAGAGTTTAATTTTCATGTTAATTGGTGTATGTTGGACACAGACTAGTAAACGAGAGTTTGTTATATTCTACCAATTGTTACTCAAAATGTCTCTCTTTAGTCTGGGCAGTTAGATAGCTCACAATGGACAAGGCTAGGCTAAAGATCTCTTTAGGTACCTCCATACTGTATAAGAAAAGGGCCAGAAACTGAGGTCAGCACAGGACCATATCATCCTTACTGCCTAATTGTTAGCAGCACTTCCTGGCTCTTTCTTTATTGGAATACTCTAGCTTGCTCTCTCCAAGACAAATTTCTTACAGAGGTGGTTAGCCCTAAACACTGTGGAACTCAGCCAACTGGCAGCACTCAACCTCTGAGCAAGAGATCAGTCCCTGGACTTTTATTTAGCAATATAAATGGAACTTCAGTTTCCATGGTTGGGAAATAGCTCAGAAAATTAAGCTCCCTTTGTGAGGTGCCTTGCTAAAGATCACATCTCTCCATCCCCTACTTTTCCTCTTCATGATCTCTCTTCTGTTCTAAGTTTGTGAAATCTTTTTAACTCTATGCGTGGATTTCTCAGCCTCTCAATCTTTCTACAGGTAAAACAGGTTATCATTCCACTGCCTCTGGTTTGATACAGTTCAGACAATATTTTTATTCTTCCTACCTTTTTCTTCATGATATCCCAAAGGCCTGAAAAATCACTTTACTGGAAAGTGATAAATGTAATTATGCTACATTAAATAAAATAAATTTCTCTAACACAAGGAGGGTGGATTTATGGCTATGATATTTGGGTGATGACATTTTTCCATAATGTATTGATTTGTATAAGAAAACTTGTACAGAGGTATACCCATCAAGAAAGATATAATATTGGCTTTAAATATGTCTATCAACAATTGCCAGAGGCACTGTTATGTAATGCAGCTAATAATAACTGGCTTGTTAGCAAAGTGTTAGCAAAAAAATGTCACTAGATTAATCAAAAGCTAAATATTCTCTTTGCCATGGATTTTGCAAGCCAGGAATCTAGTAAAAATAGTAACATGTATACAAACCTCTGAAAATGTTCATAAAGTGTTCAGATGAAAGTTTATATGTCAGGACACAAAAACCAAAGCATCAGTCCCCTCACTGGATATACGGTTTACTTGCGTAACTGGATGGACAAGCAGCAGCACTGATTTCAGTTTTTGAGACTATCTGTCATTAGAACAACTTGGGAAGCCACTAAGGGTTCTGGAATATGATATGTAATATTATGGACAGTAACCTTAACAGAAATGTTTTATTTTTCCAAGGCAATAATCAAAAAGATATAAATATGTCTTATTTCATCTACCATCTCAGAGTGCAACAGCATGGTAATTTGCTTCAGTCCAGCTGATCAGATAGAAACTACAATTCCTTCTGGAAGGAAGATCAACAGAAAAGTTTGAGGTCAGAGATAGTAAGAAAGCCAAACTTTCCAAAGAATACAAAAGTTCCCAAGAAATGTTAAGACATACTCATGAATCAAGCTGCCTAAATTCAGCACACAAAAACTAAACTTACATACACTACCTCAAAGTATCAAGTATTTAAATGTCTTGTATTCAGTCAAGATCAAACCAGAGAATATATTCAATTATTAATAGTCTTGGAACTCTATCAAAACAGCAAATGTAAGAGATAAGCAAGTTCAAAATATTTCTCAGGTGAATGTTTCTACTCTCAGTCAGGAAAGAACAATGACTCTGTTTCAGTTCTGCAAGACAAACATCACCCTACAGAAAGAACACTGAAGTTTGTTCAGGAGAGTCTCTCTTTAGCCAAATCAACTGTCGCTGGTTTTTCAAAGTAATCAAGATGACAAAGAAAGATTCCGGTGACAGCAGGAAGCAAGGCTGTAGCTGAGGTTGGTTTCAGTTCTTCTGTAATATGCTGTAACAGTCAGAAAACCAAAAAGGGTAGAATCACTGACATGCAATTTCTTTGGATAAGAAAAGATGTCATGCCCTGAAATCCAGAGCTCATATTACTGGAACATTTTTTAAGGTCCATAAATTGTACTTTTAAAGTATATTTAAGAAGTATTTTTAAATCATAGTGGTACACAACCACTTCAACAAAAACTGCTGAACAAGTTTCTAAATCCACTTTACATATTAACGTATTTCCTGTTTGGGGTCTGGAGGAGGGGATATCAAAGTTTCTCTTTCTTTCTCCCTCTATTGCTCATCAAATGATCAGGCCACTACAAAATAAGAATAAACAGACTATAAGGGCAGAAGAAGAAAGAAGTAGAGAGAGTATTAACTTGTGCAGAAGAAGTTGATAACCAAGAAAAACAGGTTTCCCTCGTTCATTTTAGCAAAGCAGATAGATCACATAAATGTAGCAGTGCATCTCAATATTAATGTATTTGCCATGTGTATGAATTTTTAGAGTTACTGGAGTTTCATATTTCAACGTTACTGGAGTTATATATTTAACTCATGAACAGAAATACCAAAATGGTTGTGTGCAGCTCATATAGACTGGGATTTCCTTTGGCCCTAAGCATGCAACAAAACTTCTTTATCTCATTTCTAGAAAATTATTTTTTTCTTTTGTTATCACTTTGCACACTTGACCTCTAACCCAAAGCTTGCTACAGAAAGACCTGATCACACTCTTTTTGAGTTATGAAACAAACACGAGAAAAATTTCCTTCTCAAGATGTTTTTATACCTCATTCATTTTACCATTGCTATCACTCTGCAAAGATATGTTAAGCTGCCTCCAAACCCCCAGGGCAGCACAATGGTATTATAATAACTTTTGCTGAAAGCTCTCAGAAAGACCTCCTACACTGCACTTGCTCGTTGCCTGGCACACCCATGTGTCAGTTCTTTTAAATCACATGTCTGAGCAGATTTACAGACATACTCACGCATAATGAATAATCTTGTTGGATTTGGGGGCTCACTTTCTTTTCTCAGACTGACATATTCTCAAAATTAATCATGTTACTTTCCTGACTGTTTACTGCTGGAAAGTTGGGTATGTTGGAAATCCTGTTATGATTTGGGATAAAATATTAATATTAATAGCATCTGGCTTGTGTTACAACACTATGTAGAGTTAAGTAGTAAGGCAGTTAGTTAAAATAAAAGACTATCTTGGCAAATTATCATACTATTTATTATATCATGATACCTGATGAGGATAGGCCTTAGTTATGATTTAATTTATCTTTTAAATGCAGGTCTTGCTTCCCTGTAAGAACTACTACTTTTTTCACAACAAGATACGACCTATAGCTCTAAGTTCCTTGAAGTGACAGCGTCATCTTTATAATGTTTATAGAACCTTATTCCAACCTAGGAACTAACTAAACCCAGACTGTTCTGAACCGCATTCAAATTGCACACATTTTCACTTCATAATAGAACATTGTACTATTGTGTGAAGTAAGCAGTTTCTAATTTATCAAACTTGAATTCTGTCATTCAGCAACAGAAACTCAACGTGTTAGACGTTCAAGTCTCCTAATGATGTTTGTGTTCATTTATTTTGGTCCAGGCAACCTGCTCTGTTGATGCTGAAAGCTATGCAATTTTAAAACAACTTTAAAAGAGGTGTTTGGAAAAAGAATAAAGTTGCTGCAGCTTAGGATGTTGTTCTCATCAATAGGTTCCCCAAGCTACATTTGATTTAAATGGAAGATAGATCATGCTCCAAGTGAATTAGGGAATAATTTGTTACCTGGAAGCTAGACTAGGGATAATTGTCAGACAATGCATATAATAACTAATGAATATTCAAAAAATGACAGGGGTCAAGCTAAGGAGAAGGGGAAAAGAGTTCGTACACAAAGAGATGCAAAATGTGTTGGTAAAGCCTGAGATATGATTAATCCATCAGCCAGCACATTTATTCAGTAATGCAATGGCGTACCTCCAGTTAGAGAAGCTGGAGGGAGTCCAGAAATGTCTCCCAGAGTACCTAATCTGCATGCATACTTATGATGTAATATCATTTGCCCCAAGTACGTGGAAAGGCTGTTTTGAGAGAGGACATAGATCAGACATGAGATAGCTGTGAACAGCTGTTTTGTTTTACTTTGTGGGTTGTTTTTCTTTCCCCTAGAGGTAAAAAAGTAAGTGAGAAATTGTCACTGTAGTGTCATTTCCCAGACAAATGCTTTCCTGAAGAAGGAAAATGTGCTATTGTGATCTTTCTTTTTCAGACTGACATAAACACTGTTTCCTGCAAACATTTTTAATATGCAACTTACAGGCAGACATTTCTTCATAATGCACATGATGATAGTGCAAAGTTGGTGGCAAAAAGATACCAATCTCTTCTGGCCAAAACTGCTTTTAACTAATTTTTTACAGTGCTGGGAAAACACTTTTCATAGAATCGTAGAATAGTTTTAGTTGGAAGGGACCTTAAAGGTCATCTAATTCCAACCCCCTTGCCGTGGGCAGGGACATCTCCCACTGGATCAGGCTGCCCAAGAACCCATCCAACCTGGCCTTGAACACTTCCAAAGATGAGGCATCAACAACTTCCCTGGGCAACATGTTGCAGTGCTTCACCACCCTCGTTGTGAAGAAATTCCTCCTTATGTCTAGTCTAAATCTGCCCCTCTTCAATTTATAGCCATTCCCTCCAGTCCCATCACTGCATGCATTTATTAAAAGTGCCTCCTCAACTTCTTGTAGAATAAGTGTTAGTCATTGATCCTTCCTTTGTATTTGCTTTGGGATTTTGCTGTAAAAAATAAGGTGATTGGCTCTGGTAGCCAAGTCATCACCTTCTTCTTGAGAAAGTGAGCAGTTGATCTCAGATATAGGAACAGTTCTTTGTTATCAGCTTGTGCCACATAACTGATCGTTGAGCCCCTCAGGTGTCTGTGGCATGAGTCTTCCCAGTCTTTGCAACCTGAAGAGTAAATTTTAGGACTCTATATATGGGAATAATTTTAAGCTGAAAGATGGTATATTTAGATTAGTTATTAGGAAGAAATTTTTTATTGTGAGGGTGCTGCGGCACTGGAGCATACTGCTCAAGGAAGTCATAGGAGCCCCATCCCTGGAGGTGTTCAAGGTCAAGTTGTTGGAGGATTTGAGCTATTGGGAAGTATAATGCAATAAGCTTCTTCAAGCACTCTGGCAAGGTGGAGCTGGTAAAGTCACAAAGAGGGGTGATGACTCTGTTGTTGCAACCTAGCAACATATCTATGTGGTTGGGCGGTGGCCAATGAAGAATTGTTACTAGGGCAGAAGTGACCAATCAATGTTTACCTCATGTTTGGCCTGCTTGGTCTATATAAGCAGCCAGTTAACCCATAATAAAGGACTTAATCTGAAATCAAATTCATTTGTTGTGAGGTTCATCTTGCTCCCGCTGTAGTTATTGAGCAACCTGGTCTAGTGGAAGGTGTCCCTGCCCATGGCATGGGGTTGGAACTGGATGATCTTTAAGGTCCCCTCCAACCCAGACCATTCTATGGTTCTGTGATTCTAAGGTGTCTCCATCTGACCTAGTCAGTCTTTCATCTCTCTGTGAATTCTGCACCAATGTATAAGCAGCTCTATATAGGCTGGAAAACCATTGTCTATGATAGCATGATGGACATTGACATTTTTTTCCAGGTAAACTTGTAAACCTTTGTGTGAAGCAGTATATCTGAACGTGGCTTTGATCAGCTTTGTATATGCCGTTAGCCAATTCAGATGTTACCCAGTAAACTAGACTTTCTTGTGATACTTCATAGCTAGAAAGAACAAGGGCTACCACAGCATCTGAGTATTCCCTTGGCATTAAAGAGGTCCAAACTATGCCAATAAATGTATTAGAAATTACACATAGATCATAGCACTAATTCTAGTATTGGTCTTGCATCTGCTTAACTGCAGAACTTCCAGAGATAGGAGATATCTTTCATGTTCCACAACCACACTCAAGAAAGACTAACTTCTCTCCCACTCTTGCTGCAAGTTGTTATAATGACAGGTGCATGTATGGAACTGCATTGTCCAGTAGAAAGACACAGAAATGAGACTGATCTGTGGGTGCTTTGGCATAAGTAGCTGGCTGTAATAAACAAAAGGCCTTTGACACTGCTGTACTAGGTTAGTCCATCTACCTGGATACTAACAAATATTGGAGAGAGATGTAGAGATGCAGGTGGAAAGAACCACAGAGAGAAGTTAGGAGAAGGGACCATGTTCTGCCAGGTAAAATTTTGTCTCAATGTGGAAATATGCGAGTCTAGTGTTTTTCCTAATCTCAACTTCTAGCACAGCAAACAAATTAGGAGACATCTAGGTGCCCAGACACCTGAGATATAAGGCTTTCCAGTGGACTCTGCCACTGATAATAAGGAAAAGAGAGCGTAGGAACTTTGTATGCAATCTTAGAACTGAGGGATATGCCTGATGAGACTCAATTTTGACCTGACAACTCCATTACTGGTAGCTCCATCCACTGGTGAGACAAACCTCTCTTTCTGCTAACGCAGTGTGATTCTCACAGTTTAGCATACTTAGGCTCCTGTTGATTTGCATTAGACTGTGGCAAAGAACGAACAATCTGTCTCTTCAAATGCGATATCTGGGAAGGTGACTGTAGTTTATAATCATTGTGCACTGCAGCCTTGATCAGAATGTCTAAGCCACGGAAAGCTTTTCATCAGCACCTGACAAGTATTACTGTCTGCCTCCTTTGCTCAGTGATGCCATTATTTCATGGTGTCACAGCAGACATACATCCAAGGTCTTCTTTGCATAAAGAACGGATGACAAGTATGATGAACAAGCGAGGCACAGGGTGAAGGACAACTGTATTGGCATAGCACAAGTTCACCCTGCAGATCTGAAGCTGTCCAGTTATGCAGCGATGTTAAAAAAGGAACTATTTATTCAAGAATAGTGCCAGACTTAAAGTGGAGCTTGTTGACTGACTGTCCTGAGCATCTTCCATAAAATCTTAAAAAGAGAAATTAATGCAAATGGGGCTCTGCATACTGGAATAAATCTGCAGGAGGAGATGCTCCATATATACTTTGCTGTTATTTGCAACATCGAAGATGAACACACTTTGTTTTTTATACACCTCAAGCAATTTATAAAGAAACAGCTATGCCTGAGAAAGGGAACTGAAAAGTACCAATCACACTCTCATTCTCAGAACAGTCAAGGATATGATCAATCAGACTATGTGATAGAAGTCACCTATGCTGTCTTTTCAAACAGAGATTATAGGGGGTTTTTTTCTACTTGTTGTACGTTTCTTTTTTTAGTTAAAAAATCCATCTTCTTTTTCTGTTTTTCTTTGAATTTATTTAACAGGAAAACAAGCCCGATTTTAACATCAAATCTCTCATCCTGTTTAGAAGTGCAAATTACTCAAAGCCACCTGCAGAAGGTGTGATTAAAACAATGTCAATAACATTGGGAATAGGTTTTATTGTTGCATTGTACAACTGCATTTTCTTCTAAAATAGGAAGAAACAGCACAGTATGAATGTAGTATATTAAAACGCTTGAATGACACTTCCATACATTAGGAAATTAGAAAAACAGAAAGTTTCTGGTGCTTAAAATGCTGTGTAACCCAATTCAAATTAAAACATATTAAAAAAAAAGCTTTAAAACATTCAGATGCATACTGCAGGTGATGGCAGATTTATACTAGTATTTCTATATGTGTGCCCTAAAATGAGACTCAAATGATTAAGTAATCTGAACAAAACACACAAGACACGCAAAATGAAAAGATGTTCCCTAAGAGATACTCTGCGATCCACAGTAAAACATAAAAGGAACATAAGCATCATAATAACAGTAATAAACAGGGCCTAGCAAGTTAATTGAAGAATTTATGATTGAAAATGTGTCCCACGTGTCTAATTTTGAAATAGTGAACATAATTTTACTGCTTTACCTGCAAACAGGTTGAGTTAATAACCTTGTTTTTAATGCAAGCAGTGCAAATGTGCTCTAAGTGTGCATTACCTATCTCACCTTAGAGTAAAACACACAGTTACTACTTCTTTTTTGTCTTGTTTATCCATTCCTACAGTTTTCAAATTGTAAACATTAAAAAAAGTGATTTTCCACTCTGTTAAGCTTCCATATCATGCTTATATGTAACAAAGCATTTGAGGGAAAATGTGGCTGTAACTGTTTTGATAAATCAGAGTTTCAACAGAAAATACTGATTTACCAAAACTGAAAATTGCTACATTCACTGCTGTTAACTCAGTGGAGAAATACTCTCACCTAAGAAAATGTAGAAGAGAGGATTAAAATTATATAATTCATGGTCTCTGAAATTACTCAGATCTATAAAGCTTCTTCTTTCAAAACCTAACATGATGAGAATTATGTTGAAAAATGTGGTTGGAAATCTTTTCAGATAGAAAAGGTTAAAGAATTGAGTTTACCAGATTCTACATGATTAGTATAAATATAGATGGAGTTTAACAAAAAAAAAAAGGCTAGATGAAGCAATATTCAGTATTGTTTCTCAATCAGAGCTGAGATATTGGCAGTAAGTCATAACTTCTGTGAGCAGAATGCAGCTGAAACATGTATTAAATATTCTGAAAAACAGCACTCAAATTCTATATACTCTATAAAAATTTGGAAGTCAGGGGACTTCACAAAGATGGTAATGATGCAAACAGGCTTTTAAGAATTAAAAAATATATATTTCAATTTCCATCATATACATTCTTTATCTTTCACTGTGCATAGATTACAGAGTTGTATATGGCGTGTGGGGCATGCATAATACAATGTCATAATAAAGTTCTTGTTATGTCATAACTCACCTGGTTATTTCACATAAAATTTTCATGAAGAAGACCCTGAACATCATATGAACTGAGGACTGAATATTCACTTTTCCTACATGGTTGTAGTGATAAATTAACGTATAATAGCTCCTTCTGATGAACTATTGGTAAAGAAAACCTCAGCCTTAAAGATTCAAATAGGTTATGCTATTCTATCATTGGTCTTAATTTTTTATGAGCTTTCAGCAGTTGTTAACATTACAGCTCAAATAGTCATTGCTGAAAGCACTTTCAGTTGTACCACAGTCACATATGTACGTTGAAGGTAAAAGTTAAGAAGCACAAAGACATTTCCATCCCCTTCCATAAGTGTATCATTTATACTTGACTAACATAACACAAACTGACAAAAACTTGCTATTTAATGGAGGTTATTTCTGGCAAAAGCAATGCAGATTTTTACCCTGTAAACCTACAGTGCTCTTTTCAGGACAGAAGATACTCTTATAAGGGTGGTCTATTTTACAGGATTTCCTGCATCTAGAAGAATCTATCTTTGCTCTTTGCATTTGGGAAGTTAAAAAGCCAACGCACAGGTGGCCAGGAAAGACTGGACTAACCTTTTCCAATTATGAACTGGCTGGGTCAATAAGAATGCCTGCTGGCATACATTACATGATGTGGGGCAGCTGTTTGATGGCAGTACAACGCTGCCCAAAGTCAGTTTTTAAATACATGTGGATTTAAACACATACTTAAGTGTATGATACTGGGTTTGTACCAGAACTGTGTAATATTGTATCATGAATCATTCCAGCATCTCTGGTCTAATACTGATCATTTGAAGTCCCTGCATATTCTCAACAGGAACTACAGAGTAGTGTTTTATATTTCTTCCAACAGTCACCATGTGTTTTCAATAAAAAACAGCAGTCTGCAGGTGCAGTTATCTTTTGCAGTACGTAAATTTTAAGGAGACTGGATTCTTTTTCTCCCCTAACAAAGACCTCTGAGATTTGCCATGCAGTTGAGACCATGCCATTGAGATGCAACCTCTGACCTCCAGTGCAACACGCAGCAGAAGAAAGAAAACTCCCTGTCTGTACAGAACACCTGCCTCAAACATCTGCAAGGAGCAGAGTCAGCATTTTAATGAACTGGTCTGTTCACAGCCCTGTGATTACAATAGCTCTGCAAAGACTCTTAAGGAGGCCAAGACTGAAAAAGCTTGGGATATTATGATTTATAATACTAAAATGTTGACCTTTTACAGACTTAGTATGATCAAGTCTCATACTTCAGGCTGATGTAGCCTCTTAAAAACACCAACCCACTTACCTGTTGCATGCTAATGCTTTATGTGCTTAGTGTTTTTATAATCCCTGTTTTTTATGGACTTATGCCATTTGAAATACCCTGTGGAGGGAAGTCCCACTGTAAAAACTTGGAGAGAAGCATCTGTTTTCCCATTTCTCTGTTTTTACTGCTAATATTTATATCTGCTTATGCAGTGATTTGAGATCCTCTTCTTAAAGGTGTCAAATACGTCTGCAGAGAAATTAGACAAAGTTATAGATCTGTTTGTCTCTAAACTTGCTGGGAGCTCTACTATGAAGAACATAGTTTTTCCACTCCGATAATTTTTCTTTTGGCAGGAGGGAGTGGTATTTGAGGAGGAGGGTGGTTTCTGAACAGTAAATAATCAGTAATTCTAATCAGAAGCATAGCCTGCTTGGGCAAGTGTCTGGCTGTGAGAGCACACAAAGCTCCTTTGATACACTTGTAGGTCACTTCTCCCTATCTACCAGGTTCTCTGAGTGTGTACATGATGAATTCAATGGCACTCATAAATTCTCATATCTCTACATCACCTCGCTATGCTTTGTGACAATCTAATCAGATATGAACTGTTTTTAATAGTATTTTAAGTAAACATAGTAAGTATGGTAATCATGCCGTATTGTGAACTGTACATCTCCAACTGGAATTAACAGTTCTCACTCACTAAGGACCTGAAATAACACTGAAATCAAGGGACGAGAGAGTTAAGCACAGGAGACTAAACAGGGTAAGGTCTGACATGCCCTTGTTATAAAGTATAACTTGCCTTCCACTGTAAAAAATGTAAAATAATTTCCTGCTGAGCCTTTGCCAAACATAAATCTCACTTAGTTATCTAGAGCATTCTACTTGAGTCATTAGCTCTTCCAACTTTATTGATCATTGCTAAGCTTATCTTTCTTATTTAGCCACAAATTTTTTTTTTCGTTCTTTCAACTGCAAAAAGTTCACAGCATAGTCCTTCTTTTTCATTGCAGTAAAATGGATAAAGCTCTAAGGTCTCTAGCAATTTGAATGAGTAGATCTTACCTTCTGTTATCCTGAATGTTTGAAAGTAGAGTTCTCAAACCTTTTATGTACTGCAAATTATCGTGTTGCAGAGAATTACTTGAGTGCCCAGGCTTATTTCCTCCAATATATTATTTTCCTAAATCTCTTTTAAAAAATGGGATTTATCCAATAATCCTCTATAGTAACACCTGTGATGGTGGTACCCTGACCATCCCAGACAAGGAGATCTGCTGAATATACTGTAGTTTCCTGTCTGTTTAGCTTCCTAAACTCATTCTAATTAATTTATGACATAGAGGTGGGACAGTACAGGTAGGAGACTCAAGAGAGAGCAAATTTTAACATATTGCACTGTCATGGAATGACAAAAGATGATTAGGTCTTGTAGATGATCATGACACGCCTTTCAATATAGCTTGAAAGTGTGAACAACTCTTTAAAACATTGGAAGGAGGAAAATTCATTAAGGAATATTTTCATTAGTTATATAGTCTATGAAAGTTGCTTACCAGCTCAGATGTTAATGTACCAAACAGTGCACCCTCAGTAAATTTGCAGTTTATCACACAGGAGGGTATACTTAATATATCAAACGGCCTTGCCACCATACAGAAGAACTTCAAAAGCTGCTCAGATGGAGCCATCCTCTGTGACAAGTTGCCACAGTATCCATTCTGCTTCGAGGTGGAATATAGAAGAAACAAATGAGTGGACCAGAGTCTATTCTTATGTTAGTCAAGGCCTCCTCATGAATTCAGAAGACGACCTTGAAGGGGCTCTAATAAAATAATATTAAATATTGGGCAAAAGTAGGTTAGATTCTAGGGCTCTTGAGTATGACCAGAGACATAAGAACTGAGTAAACACTGACTTGAAAAGGTAGCAAAACCCTTCATTTCCAAGCAGTACAGAGGCTAATTGTCTCATTGAGCATAAAACAAGGTGAAATAACTATGCTGGATGTCCAAGGTAGTTCTGGCAGTACGTGCAATTTTACATCAACTACTTGATCCTCGATCATCAACAAAGTTACCCTTCACATATGACAACTGAAAGGATGATTCCTTCTGGCTTTATTTTAAAAACAAGACTTGTTTTTAAAACCTGAAAGTATGTTTCACTTATTTTTAACTCTCCTTTAGAAAAATGTACAGGTTAGAATAGACATTTATTAATGGAAAAGGCTGTTTTTCATTGACAATTACTGATATGATAAAACAAAACAAAAACCTTTCATAGGCTTAATTTCAATGATTTTATTTTTCTCAGCTTGCAAGTTCTTCACTTCTTTTAAAATTATACCACACAAGACAGAAAGTCATTGGAAACTAAAATGACAGGTTTTTACTGTAGAAAAAAATCAGAAATGAAAGACTGTATTGTGAAAAGTGTATGAAGCAATTAGCACATTAAGCTGTTCTGAAAGCTGCTGGCCTTTTCTCTTAAAAGGGAGTTGCAAGAGCATGTGTTGATTTCTGGAGATTTGCCTCAGTCCATTCCCTGATTCTGTCATATTTTGTTTTCTCTTTGGAATTTGAATGAACCGTTGACTTTCTCCTCAGTGCAAACAAAAATCTTAATTTTCTCATGTTTCAGCTTAGATATGCAAGAAATATTTGGCAATCAGCAAGCCTTTCAAACCAAAAGGTCTGACCTACCAGGTATGCATTTTATCAGGGCAATAACCATTAATATTTGTAAGGACAACATCGGTGAACCACACCCAGAATCTGCAACTATTTGCTCCTGCTTCCTGTTTTTTTTCTGTTAACATTTTATCCAGACATCTAAACACAAATACTTATTAAAAAAATACTGAATTTTAATTAAACTTTCATAAAGCAGTTTCTGAATTTAGATGTGATGCACTAATTCACAGGAGACACTGCTATATGTTCACTGCAGCTCTTGGGAATAATAGTGAATCCCTACCTTAAGGATAATAAAAAATATTAGAACATCAGAAACTAAGACTTTTTGTAATTGCCTCATTCCATTTGGTCAAATAAAGCAAAAAGGCAGGTTTCAGATTATTCATATTTTCTTCTACAGAAAATCGTATGACTTCCTATAAACACAAATGATGACACAGTTTAGATTTTCAAAAATCCATTTCTCTTTGAACATGGTTAAACACTGTTCAACTTTCACTATGACCTTCAGCATCATTTACTTGTACAGGATTTAAATAGATCCACACATACTGACTTGAATGAAAATTGTCTCCAGAACCTCAGTTAACATAATATCATCAAAAGAATCTCCACAGCAGAGAAGTTTGTAAGCTCAGTTTGAGACAAGGTGATTGTCTTTTTGCAGAATCCATAAAGGAAAGCCTCCAAAGTCTGAGAGTCATTCAAATTATTTACAGTAATTACTTCTTCTTTTTATGCAGAGCAGAATGCTTCTTAAAGCATTTTTAGCAATACTTCTTCACTTTGAAAACTTTACTCTTACTTAACTACTGCTATCATATATACTACTCCAAGACAACAGGATGCAAAAAAGACCAAGTAGTCTAACAAGGCAGAAACACTTTTTTTCTTTAACAAGAATTTAGAGTGAAGTTAAAATCATTGAGAATTGTATTGTTTGTGGATTTTTAAAAACTCTTCTGCTTAAACTTACACTTGGTCATGCTGCTCAAAGATATCTCTAAAGTTCATCCTTCAGATTACAATAGGGACAATTATAATCATTACAAATAATGATATATCTCATTCTCATCTGGTAGATATTACCAGTGCAATGAAAACCAGTTTCCTTTGGGACAAGAAATATTTATTTTTAAGATATCTTACAAGGAATATTTTTTCCAGGATAGAAAATGAAAGATGAAAACAAGGGCAATATTTTTCCTCTATTTGATGTGTTGCTCTAGGCAATCTCAGGAATGATGATAATTTTGTAGTATTTTTAAATCACTTTGTTCTTAATCTTTTTATTAAGTCAAAAGTGATTTTAAGTAATTGGACATATTCTGCTAGTTATTTTACACCATTACCTTGTAAGTACACAAAAAATAAACTTTCCTTAGAGAACTTTATTTCTTACTAGTATGGGTTATGTCTGAGATTTAACCTTTTACAAAAAAAAAAATCCTATATTCTGTGTTAGAATGAGACAACAATTTTGCCTGTGAACATTAGGTGATGCATTTTTTTTTCAAATGCATATATGTGTAAAGAAACACTCCATTCAGTTTTCAACAGTAAACAAAATTATTCCAGTCATGATTTTATATTAACTTCTCATTGATATGGTAATGTCTGATTAGGTAGAAATGTAGTGCTTAGACTCAAAGTAAAGATTAAATAAAAGTAAATGACTCTGTCATAGCCTCAATGTTTTATAGATACTTTTCAGGTGACTAGTATGCCTGACTGTTAAACAAAGCAAATACGGACCATTTGGAACTACTTGCAAGTCCTTTCATCATTTTTTTAAAAGAAATGTGTCCCAAATAGTTTGGTATATCATTCTCTGGAAACCATTTAACTAATTTATAAGAACAAGACCACTGTTGAGAGTGTGGCCTGGATCTAGCAGGCATAATGATGCTGCCTTATGTTTTGTTCATTCTGGAAACAATCAGTCACACACGTGCCATGAATAACAGTTACTACATGTTCCGAAAATACTCAAACACTAGACACACATGTACCTCATTGACTGAGCAGGGAGTATAAATCTGCATCAAGCAGCATCATATTCTAATATTCATGAGATATTTTACTTCAGTTGTTGACAGTTCCAGATCATTTTTATAATCAATGCATCATAGTTCAAAAAAACAATGGCGATAAACCATGTGAGTGAGAAAAAGAGAGTGCTGTGGTGAACTGAGAAGTCAAAGCTGCTAAAAAAAGACAAACAGAAGAAAATTGAATAGTTTTCTGTGACAAATTTTCACAGATGCTGGAGACATTAAGCAGACATCAGTGACAAAATATCTGATTTCAACAAATTCAGTGTAATATGTACTTACTATAAAATCAAATTCATGCAGCGCAATACTATCTGTTAAAAATTAAAACCAGGATGTTTCAAAAGCACCATCTACTCTCCTGGGACCATTCACAGGATTAAGTGTTCTGCAATTTCAGGAAACTCAACAGAATAAATACCACAACAATTCTTTTCATAATAATATTACTGACAAGAACTTACTTCCCTAAAAATCCCTAATAAACATTTTACAAAAGCATTCACCCTTTCTACTTTCTTCTAAAGCTTTTATATCCCACTTATCAGAGTGAACAGGGGAACATTTTTTGTACAAATCAAAAAAAAAGAATACTAGAGGCTATATCAGTTTTATCTGATTATAAAGATTTTGCTAATAACTGGTCAACAGTTTATATGTTCTTGTTAACTCCAAAGTGTGATTTGCAATTTATTTTACCCGGTCTATAAAAAACCTGAGCCCCTGTTGGAACTGGGAAATACTTTACCTGCATAAGGTGATAGACATTCACTATACACTAGAATTACTGACAGTAGATTCTTGTTCTCTTGTCTACTTTACAAAGTATTTATGTGGATATAACCTCAGGTGTCAGGACTGTCAGCACAGTCTTCCCTTTGGTATACTGATGGGAGAAATTATGTCCCTTTAGTTACATGATTTACTTTAATGTAAATTCAGAATAAGTACATATGCGCCAATAGGTTGAAACAGATGTAAATCAGCATGTCTGAGTCAAATTTAGTAGGTGAACTCACCAGTAGAACGTACTTTTGCACTGAAGCAGCAGACAGAAAACACAACTAACCTACTATGGGCAGGCTCAGAAATTAATGTCCAGGGGCCCATGGGTTGCTTTAGCATAAAATCAATGAAGTGTCAGATTTGATCTCACAGGATGAAAGGATTACTGCATCTGAGAAATGTCAAAGAAAACAAGATTACTGTGCATGTGATGCATAAAGAACTGAGGATTAAGTATGAATGGGGTCTCCACAGGGTCAGTTTGCTGAATCTGTTCCTTTTCTCTGAAGGCAGAGTAACCTATCAGCAAAACTTGACTGAAAAGGTATTAGTATAACCGCACTGAGGTTCATCTTAGAAGCTCTATACATTTCATATTGAGAGCTGCATCTTTAAGGTGTTACTAATAGAGAATTAGATGTAGGTAGACTAACGGAGGACTTGATAGCTGTGATGAAAGGTACAGTCCCATGTGGCCTGGAAGTGAATGATCTGTTGGAGTGATCCTACTTGCTGCTCGTGACACTGAAGGGCACCAGCAGACTCTCAAGCCTTCCTGAGCACTACTCAGGATCCAGGACATCATGTCAGCCCCCAAGTAGGTGGGTCATGACCACATTACCAAGAGACTGGACCATCATGGCATTTGTTACAATGCTCCTCCCTGCTTCCTATGTCATCATTAGTACTGGGTTTTGCACTTAACTTTCTGGAATAATAAGATTGTGCTGTAGTCCACAAGCATGGTTTCCTATAAATTTATACTGGGGGATAAGTGACAGTCTGAGCTGCCACATGAAAGACTGCTTGGGTGTTGAGGCAGGGAGACTTACAGAATGTGGTTTAACAGACTACAGTCTTTTCTACACTACCTCTGGAGAGTAGTGCCAAGAGAAACTTATAGAATCATAGCATCATAGAATCATCAGGTTGGAAGAGACCCATCAGATCATCGAGTCCAATAATTCCTATCAAACACTAAACCACGTCCCTCAGGACCTTGTCCACCCATGCCTTAAACACCTCCAGGGAAGGTGAATTAACCACCTCCCTGGGCAGCCTGTTCCAATGCNTCCAGAGCGTCAACATCCTTCTTGTGGTAAGGGGCCCAGAACTGAACACAGTATTCAAGGAGCAGTCTCACCAATGCTGAGTACAGGAGAATAACCTCCCTGGACCTGCTGGTCATGACATTTCTGATGCAAACTAAGATACCATTGGCCTTTTTGGGCACCTGGGCACACTGCTGGTTCATGTTCAGTTGGCTGTCAACCAACACCCCCAGGTCATCTGGGTTTCGTCCTGGGACTTGTTAGTTTGAGTCATCATATCTAGGGCAGGAATAAAAATAACAATTAAATAATGTGGCTGGTCCGGCATCTGGTACTGAGGCTCACCACCTAGACCTCTTTCACAGAGGCTTACAGGGGCAGTGTATATGCTTCAATTACAGAAAGAAACTGAGCATAACTTGCTTGAGAATTTATGATGCTTTTCTTAATTCTGCTTTACCTATGACAGGATCTCAGAATTGCTGAGGATGGAAGCTACTTCTGGAGGTCATTTGGTCTAAGCTCCCTGCTCAAGTACGGCCATCTAGAGCCCGTTGCCCAGACCATGTCCAAACAGACTCCACAATACCCTTAGGCAACTTATGTCACTGCTCAGTCACGCTCATAGTAAAAAAAGCATTTCCTGAGGCTCAGAGGGAACCTCTTGAGTTGCAATATGTGCCCATTGCCTCTGGTTCTGTCACTGGGCATCACTGAGAAGAACTTGATTCTTTCTTCTTGACACGCATCCTTCAGGAATTTGAATAAATTTGTACCTACCCTGGCTCAGGATAGGTCCACAAGGTTCAGAAAAAAGAACTGACTTTTTCTTACTCCAGAAGTAACTTTAGTTCTGATATTTCCTAATTTTCAAGTGCTCAGCTCTTCAAATTAAATATAGTTTAATCAGTTTGAGGGGAAGTAATGCAGTACATATTTCCCTCAAGTTAAAGCACAGCATAAAATTCAGCCAGTATCTCAGTTTTTGCGCTCACCTAACAGTGTTAGGTGGATCAGCCAATAAGAACTATGTTTGACTAATTATATTTTTACATTAAAGAGGACTTATTTTAATATATCGGCATTTGAAAACCTCATGTTAGCTAAAGTCTCTTCTCGTAAACATTTGTGATAATATAAGTAACAATGAATTTGCACTGGTCTTACCTAGAAAATCAGCTTTGGTATTGTGTTTAAGCCACATACTGAAAGGTAACACAGCCTTCACTTTGCAAATTACAGAATTTATATTTACTTGAAAAGAAAAGTAAAAGGTAAAACTCAGTGTCACAAATATTTATTATTTCCATTATTTAGTTATTAGTATATACACACCCTTAGGATATGCATGCACACACACTGTTTCTAGATATAGCAAGGTTTTATTGATAAGCAAAAGTTATCAGGGAGAATCTTTGACCTGGGTCAAGCTGATGAGGCAAAACCAATAGTTCACAGAGGTCAAGACCTCTTTCAATTAACCCCATGCTATATGAATGGCTTTAGGTAATCACTGGTTTAGATGTGTCAAGGTGGATTAATTGTGTGTCTGTTAGCATTTAGACATTGAAGTATCTATGAGTGAAACTTACAGTGTATTACTACAGTGTATAACACATAAAATGCTAAGTACCAATACTTAGAATTATTTTTAATACATAAATTTCAGTTTCTAGGGAATAAATTAGCATGATGGGGAAAATGAACCTCCCTCCAGTACTTCAGAATGAGAGGTAAGAGAGCTATCAGTTCACTAAAGGAGTAGCTATGGGTCTTTATCCAAAAAGCATGGGAGTCAATGAATGACAAATTTGTTAATTGATGAGGAAAAACATAAGTAGTCTTTAAAAACATCAAGACAATAAATTTTAAAGAAATGCATATTATTGGTGCATGGATCATGAATTTACTCAGTCTTGCATCATGAATTTTTTCATGATTAATCTCTACCTTTCAAACATGCATCAGTATTTGATTTTACTTAAGAGAATACATGTATGTTCGTAATTCCCACATTTATAAATATTTCTGATCAAACAGATCACGAAGTTGTTTTCAAAGTTCTTTTTATTCAGTTCAAAGTTCTTTTTTTCAGATGATTTGTTTTACTTCTTTCTTTACCGGTATCCATTGCTTAAGAAAATTTCATTTCTCTCCTATGTAAAAAGGAAAAAAAAACCCTAAATTACATAAGAACTGGAAAAGTAAGAATGTTCTGAAAGTTCTACTTCTTCTCACTTATCATGTTCCACTTTGGGGTACTAATGGCCTGTTAAATTGGTTCTTAATTCTGTAGAGCATTTTGGGACTTCAGGCACACTGTAACTGGATACACGCAGTAGTGCAGCTGCCAAGCATTCAGTGACATTACTTTTAATTCTGACCTGGCTTGATCAGAAAATTGCACCTTTGTTAGTGACTACAGTTTAGGCTACAAGCATACTTGTGTTATCGTGACTTCAATATTGAGTTACAAAATCTCAAAGCTACATACTCACATCTACAAAATTCATCAGTCTGTATGTTGAGACACAAATTGCTACAAGAAAATCATCTTTGTACACTGGCTTTCTCCCTGTGTCAAGGCATTATGACCCTTGAATAGTGATCTCCAGTCTCTGTAGCCATATCTGCCCCTGCTCAGGATCAAGGCAATCTGGAGATTACCATTCCCTATGAGTTGGGTCCTGGTCCAGGACTTATTTGCTGGAAGTAAAACCATCTGTGGTGAGAGACACCAGCTAGAAATATCCTTCCTTCTTTCACAGGGAAGGAGAAATGAAAAAGTTCTGTTTACAAGCAAAATTACTTTACTAATAGTTGTGTGCTTCACTAACAATGAATGAGTTATAGACTAAGGCCTGAAAAATGAAAAGTGAGAAGAGAAAGTTCAAAGAAGTTGAATTGATGTTGCCTCTTGTGCCAGAGAAGAAGAGCCTTTTTGTGTAGGTACCTTGAAGAACTCTGAATTCCAAACTTCTGCAAAGTTTTGGAGCAATTCTGTCTCTCTAAATAACAGAGGACACTGGCCAAAGTAAGGGCTCACAAGATAAACTTCCTCTTATTTGAAAATTAAACTCTAGTTCTACATGAATATACTAAAGTGACTGATATTGCACCCATGGAATTAGATTGAAAGACTGTTTTTCAGAGCACAACAAAAAACTTGTTAAGCTCTCATTCAGTTTCTCATCTATACACAAACATCTAGTTCACAAAGAAAACTAAAGCAGAATCATGATAAAGCCCCCTAAAACACCTCCATATCCATTCTGTTTGATTTTTATTTCTCTTTCTCTTGTACATCAGCAAGTCCATCTTAATGGAAACCTAGAGAACAGATTTTGCCTAAAAAAGACACTTTTCCCAATATTTCTGCACCTGAAAATGCCAGTTAATCTGAAATAAAATCTTTGCCTTGAAGGCTATAAATTTCTATGTATCTAGGACATGAATGTTTATCAAAACCAGCATGCAATTACCAACAAAAGGAGAAGGAATGCAAAGGACTATCTCACAGAACAGTCTCGCATCTGGGTCTCCATTATTGCAAGTAGATATCTGAACAGCAGAATTTTACTTTTTATGTGATGGTTGTCTGCTTTTCCACGGCCAAGTTTATTCTCATGTAGAATAAATTATGGAGGGTCTCTGAACAAACTTTCCTTTTTTTTTTTTTTTTAAGGCAGAGATTTTGACAGAAGAGAGAAAGATATTGTGTTCCCCATAGGATCTTCAATTTCGGCTGCATATTACTAGCTACACTGAAATAAAAAATAATTTCCTCCCCAAAACACAAGGGGAGAGACAAAGTGGTTTATAACAGTCCTTGCCAGAGTTTTACTGCAAAGACTAATGCAGTAGGATTATTGACCTCTTTTGACCTTTTGACCTGGGTTAACTACATCTTTAAAAAGTACCATTTGCTCCATGCATTTTTTCCCCTGAACAGCAGTAATTTTTTAACTTTGTGGTATTTGTTAGGTGTAGTTCAGTCAGGAGCAGGAAGAAATAAATGTTCTAAACATAACTAGTGGTATTATGAATTCTGAGCTTTATCACTGTAAAAGATGTTTACATAGAGTTGGGATTTTGTAACTTTGCATCATGAAAATAACATATTACGCTTCCTATCAGCTTGAGAAAAGAATAAAAGGCTGTTATTTCTCTCTTGAAATCTTTATGACTTAAACATAACCTGCAGTAGAACGTACCATTCAACATGGTTTTCCACAGCATTCTCCTGGAGAAACTGGCTGTTCATGGTTTGGACAGGAGTATTCTTTCCTGGGTAAAATCCTGACTGGATGTCTGGGCCCAAAGAGTTGTGATGACGAATGGAGTTAAATCCGGTTGGTGGCCAGTCAAAAGTGGTGTTCCCCAGGGCTCAGCATTGAGGCCAGTTCTGTTTAATGTCTGTATCAATATTCTGAATGAGGGGATCAAGTGCATCCTCAGTAAATTTGTTGGCAACAGCAAGTGGTTGGATGTGTTATCCCCTTGAGAAAAAAAGGACTATACTGGAGGATCTAGACAGTCTGGATTGGTGGGCCAAGGCCAACTGTGTAGGGTTCAACAAAGCCAGGTGTTGAATCCTATACATGGGCCACAAGAACCCCATGCAATGCTACAGACTTGGGAATGAATGGCTGGAAAGCTGCTCAGTGGAAAAGGACACAGCGGTATTAGTTGGCAACCAGCTGAATATGAGCCAGAAGTGTGCCCAGGTGGCCAATAAGGCCAATAGAATCCTGGTTCATATGGGAAATATTGTAACCAGCAGGAATAGAGAAGTGGTTTCCCTCCTTTACTCAGTGCTTAGGAGGCTGCGTCTCAAATACAGTGTTAAGTTTTGAGCCCCTCAGTACAAGAAGAACATTGAGTTGCTGGAGCATGTCCAGAGGAGAACCACAAAACTGGTGAAGGGTCTAGAATTTTGCAAAACCCAGAAGGGATAAATATGGGCTGTGCATTAGCACATTAACATCTCCATCCTGGTCTCATTGATTCACCAAGCACTGACTCAGTGAATTATAAGTGGTAGTAAGTCTTTCAGCTACTAGGTTAATTACAAAAGTTATTAAGGGCATGTTCCCAATGACACTTTGTTCTAAAAGCGATACCAACACAAACCTCAACTGTACTTGTGAATTTCAAAGATGTGTGAAACCACATATTTTCTGATTTCATTACAGTGTTGAAAACATCAGGGCTACCAGGGTCTGTCAAGAGTAATATAGTTAGTACTTAAAGCTTTCTCATCTGTACATGATGTGTATGGCACTAATAAAGTTCACTGTTTTACCAACGTGTAATAAAAATCCATCACATATTTTAGTGCAAAACAGACAAAGTCTCCAGTGTTTCTGGGGTTTCATGTCAATCTGCTGAAGGAAAAATAAATGTTAATC
>WAAB01025154.1:24744-59924 GCA_013389865.1 Piaya cayana
GGGGGGGGGGGGGGGGGAAAGAGCAAGGAAAGGCAGGCATTTGAGAGACTGAACTAGTCAAAGCAGTTTCTTTTTAAGTTAACTTGATTTTTCTAGGCTAGACCAAAAAATCTTAACACACACCCTCTGTGGGTGTACATTAATACTGTTCAGCTTTTTTACTGAAACAGTAACAATCAAGGGATGCAAACTTAGTAACTACAAAGTACAGTGTAAAAACTGCTCTGTGCTGATTAATGCTAATGTATTAGTATGCTGGTGTTTGAATCCAGAGGTCAATCCAGTTATCATGACTTGCAATGAAGTTCTAGTAGGTATGGTCACTACCAATGCCTTTCCTTTGATAGAACTAGAATTTTACAGGAAATATTTTGAAGTTGTATTATTATCACACAGACATATGTTGAGTGTATCACATAGATTCTCATAATAATAAATGAGTAACTTTTCTGGTTTTATTATTGTTAATTTTTTTTTGCTTTGGTGCACAATCCCATTGCATTACTTCATTACTTTATAGTTGGATGCTTCCTTTTTCTATTGTAAAACACAACAGACACACTCCTTAAAAGAAGACTGACCAATCTGTAATATCATTGTTTATTTACTTATAGATTCAGTAACACTGGAGTTGAAAGACCCTTAGTGTTCTTTTTAAAGCTCTTTTATATTTTATATTTGATGGTAATATATATGGCAATGTAGTCCTTGTAGTGCAGGGTGCACTTCATTATCGCCAGAAAGGTTTATCTTTCCCCTCAGATAGTAATTAAAATCGTCATAAAAAATCTTCTACTATATCACTGATCTAGTAGTTGAGTCTTCATGATCTCCTTATTTGGCCATCCACCTCTAGTATGTCAAACATTCACTGGTCTTTGTCAGAAACTTGGTACATTTTCCCCACATATTTAAGACAGAAAGCTAGAAGAATAAAGGTAAAGATTTATATTTAAAATCAAAGCATCTATCTTGTCACTGCTTCTCTTTACCTTTCTTTTCTTTTTCTGAATATATTAGCCAGTGCAGAAATACCAACATTTTATTAGAACTCTTAAGCACCATCAATGCCACTGAGAGCATTAAATTCTAACCTCTAAATGGCTCTATTTAATCAGTTTGTGAAGTGGAACTAGAAAACATCATTAGCCTCACAGCAGATTATGCAAAACCTGAGTGTCCTTCCAGTGTAAAGGACTCTGTACGAATAACCTGAAAAATATTCGGGGGAAAAAAAATAGCTCAGTCCCAGATCTCTCAAAAAATCTTCCCTAGTGTCATAAAATCCCTGGATTCCACTGCAGGCTGATGCAATGTAGAGGCTACTTCAAGTATTCAGGGGAGAACAGTGATTGAATAGTGCTTTCTTGTTTGGTTTTCTTTTTCTCCCTCTCTTGGATTACCCAAAGCAACAAATTCTAGCAGAAATCACATTAAATTGCTCTGGAAATTGTCCAGATCACCAAGCATAATAGCTGAGAAGTACCATCATATAGTTAACACCCAGAAATAGTTGTGTTACATATTTCTTCTGAAGTAGTAGCAGCAAATTTTCATAAATGTTTCGTTGTATGATTAATGTATTAATCTATTATGGAATGAATGTCACTGCTCATCCTTTGATAATATCCTGTAAAAGTGGTTATAAATCTAAAGAGAGGTATAGTAATAGCATTTAGACATTCTTAACTAATTAAGCTATAGCAACATACTGAAATGTCACTACACCTAACACTATGTTATTGTATAATGACTTTTTTACTGTTAAAATACTGTTTTGTGAGCAGCGCCAGAGATGCTGCTAAAACACAGTATCTGCAGTTCTGTAAACATCCATATCAACTTCTCACAATAATTTGAATACCACTTTTATAATAGTAAAATGGACTTCCAGCCTCAATAGTTTGACCAGATCTAAGAACAGAACTTTAGTGTTAGCTCATATTCTGTTTGCTTAACTTTTCCTGAATATACAGTTAACAGTACAACTTTAACCAGGGGTGACTATTTCTTACTTCTACAATTAATTTGCCTACTAAAGGCAAGCTTTCTATCCGCTGTGAGGAGCAAAGCACTTATATCAAGTGATGTGTATTTTTAAGGAAAAGCAGTCAACAATTGTTAGTACACCAAAATCATTCAGTGTTCTGGCTTAGAAAGCTTTAACAGGGGTAGTTTCATGTGACTAGAATCTTACTTTAGACCAGCATTTACATCTTTAAAGCATTTACATCTAAGCCCTATCTTTTTTTGCCATTAAAGTAAGAGGATGTGAGTTTGGTACACAAAGTCCTGAATTTGAAGCCATAAATGCATATATCTCTAGGCTTGTCCTGTTCATGTTTTTATTAACTGTAAAGAATGTATTGCTTTAGGCTTTCTTTATACTGTAGATTCAAGAATCACTTCAGCAGAAGCAAAAATTCTTTTCAATCACCCACAGAATTTAGATACATATCCTGAAGAATTTTGTGGTCCCTATTTTGCTATGAAAGAAGACTTCATATTTCTCTTTAACTTTTATAAGAGTCATGCTTACTTACATGCTCAGCAACTCCAACAGTACTAATTCTCCAAATTGTTTTAAGATGGGTGGATGAGGTATGGGAAATGGGACAAGAAAACTCAGCAGGGATCAAATGCTGAAAAAAAGAATTTTTGCCATAATGTGGCTTTAGAATATAGTGACTTTGTGGATACTTAAAAAAACTTTTATTCTTGAATGTGACACCTGCAGTGATCCATGTTGCCCCCATTAAAAGCAGCAGACTGTCACAGTCTTGGTTAGCTCCTCAGGTATGTGTGAGAAGGGACAACAGAAAGAGCATTTTTGTTGATGGCGTTGGTTTTCTGTGAGAGTTACAGTATAAAGGATCTAAACCTCTATATTTGTAGAAGTTTGGCTCACTGGGTTTTCACAAAGATTAGGGGGATGGGCGTGGGGGTGTGGGTGTGTAACAAATCCACTTAACATTCTTAATTAATTATATCCCTACTAAGTGTGGACACTCAGCTAGATACTTGCCCTCCAATGGGAATGGAAAGAACAAGAGGAAGCCAAATTCTTCGCTCTTTCCGTAAGCATTAAATTATCACTGGGGTTCCTCAAATTCCAAGGCCTCATTTGCCCTTCCTAAAGATTGCTCTATTTCATACATTCAAGTAAAGACCTCTTGAAGAATGAAAGCTCTGCCTGTGCTTCAGGCAAAAAGGAAAAATATTTTCTTGTGTGATAAGTAAAATCAGAGTTTTTAAGCACACAAGACCAAGTTCTCAGTATCATTGTCGACCACAGAAGGTTAAAGCAGGAAAGAAGCGCAGCCTAGCAGGATAGTGTAAACAAACACTGGAGATGTAAGGGTTGCATTTAAGAAATTAAGAAAGTTAATGTTTTGGGTTAATGATATTTTTTTCTGGAAATTCTTGGGAGGTCTAACTGCATTGTGGGATATCTTTGGTTTCTCAGGACTGCAAAGCTTCTACATTTCTCCTCACACAAAAAAAGGTGCCAGTGCTTATGCACTATACAGTTGTATTAAGTGAAGTTCTCTGTAGGAACAACTCACCATTTTCTCTGCATTCCTATGAAGCCAGCGTTGGAATGCATCTAAGGTCCTAGAAGTTGGGTTTTCAGCCTTTATTCAGCCTTGATAATAAGCCTTTATAGAGGGTATGCCCAGAAGACAACAATTGCAATCCAGGGATTAAGATTGTCAAAGTTGTGTGTTTGCTTCACCCACTTATATGTGTGCACTAATGGAGTAATTTGCTAATTTTTTTAAGGCATTCTTGTTGCTTGATTGGTTTAATAATCAAGTATTTCAAAAGCAGAGTTTTTCTACAATAAGGATTACATTATCTAGCTTTATGAGTTGTGTTTCTTTTTGTTCTCTTCTCCCTTTTGTCCTAGTACTTGCCTCTTTACTCCCTCTGTTCTCAATATCCCATTTACCCATTGCTCTTTAAAACCTCCACCTCCTCAGTCCTGCTTTTGGTGCTGTTCTGCTCCTATCTTTTGCCACCCTTTGTTTGTTACAAATAAGATGTGATCGTAGCTACACACCTGCTGTTCTCATTTCATGATAGCATCAGAATACTACTTTCCCAGCAACATGAGACCGACAGCAGTCAGAGCTTTTTGTTGGATTTTTTTTTGCACATCTTTTTGAATATTTCGCTTTAAGAGAAAAGCAGTCTTTTCCTTTCACATTACTGCTCTTTTAAACAAGCAAGGTTTCAATTTCTTTGAGGATAACAGAACAAAAAATCTATTCTTTGGTTGTGCCTTTGCTATTTTGCTGTATAATGACAGTATTGACTATTCTCTTCATGCCATTAGATCGTCTACCTCGAGGGCAGGGCAATAAAGATGCTTAATTTGTCTCTCATCTAACCTTGAGATTTTTTAAAAAATGTTATATGCCATGTGTTATGGGAAAAGACTCTCTTACAGATAAAGCATATACATCATATCCATGTCCCTTGATTTCAGATTACATAAAATGCATGTCCCTGCTCCTCATGGTAACTTTACATCTCTTCCAGTAAGTTATTACACAGTTGCTTCCTCTAGTTAATTCCTAACCTTTGGAAGTTAGTCTTTCTTTTGGCTTCTAGTTTTGTTTGCTGAGCATTATTCTGACTTCTTCCTGGGATATGCAACATCCCCTTCAAACTATTTGCACTGCTAACAGTGCCAGCTCTCTATTTATCATTTTTTCAACCATTTTTCCAACTGTTATCATGTGCTTACTGTTGCCATCTGCTTGCTACACATTTACATCTCACTTAAAAACCTGTCTGTGTTCACATGGTTTGCAAACGGAGAGCTCTTTTTGTTGGTTTGTTCATAAGTCAATGTACTATCAAAGAAAGAGGAAAATTACCTGAAGTGATTACTTCTTCTCAGTCTCCAGTTCACAGAATGGGAAATGTAAATTAGTCTTGTGTTAGAATGTAGAATCAAGTATACTGTTGGTGCTAAGCAATTTTTGCATATGTATTTATTAACTGACACAGAGAAATGTATTTAGGAGTAACAGCTATGAAAGGTTTCCACAGATACTTACTTTGCTTTGAATTAGTCTTTCATGTTATCAGCTGAGTATCTGAGAAGTTAATCTTTTGCAACTTTGGGATAAGTGTGTAATGCTACAATCACATGGAATGCTATTAATATTTGCATACCACTCAAATCAATTAAATAAAAGAAGCAAATAAAACTACAAGCCAAATAAAGCATTACCATCACAGCAGATTCCAGTCATGGAACTCGGAAAGGGCACCACTTAGAATCTCTGATTTCATCCAGTGGCTTTGAATTCACATTAGTGAAACTCAAGCTAGAAATTAATTGATTCTCTTTGCAAAGAGACTTCTGTAATACTTTGGCAAATATGAATGTTGTTTACAACTATTTTACTTATGGAAATTAATACTACTGTGTATTTTGTAGATCTATCAGAGTACTGGTTGTCTTACAATATGTAGTATATTCAATATTACACATTAGAATTATTGCATAAGTTATTTGGAGTCTTCAAAACAAAGAGTATTTTCTATTACTGACGTCTTGTAATACATGTGCACAACCTCTATATGAAAAATTTGAAGTTTGTATGATCATGCTTTCCAAATACGTACATTATCAATGAATATACATCTTCAAGGCAAATATTGTGAGTTTTTTGCCTTAGTTTGACCTTTAAAGAAAATTATAACTTTTTTTTTAAGATGAAAAATCAGGTATTATCTATCTGAGTTGCACCCTGGGAACAGGCAGTTTATGCCAAGAATCTGTAATTTGGAAAAAAATCCAAATTATGCAAAAATATACTTGAGGTTTTAATTCTTTTGCACCATATGTACATTGACTATGAAGAAAACTGGGGAAATTCTGTATTATTATCTTTGTTCTAACCATCTGTCAGCAGTTTTCACCGTTTCTTTTCCTTTGACCTACCTAGTTATCTGCCTACTCTAATGAAACTGAGCTACTCTGGGACACTGAGAACTGAAATTGAAGAACATGAGTTAGTCAAAGGTTCTTGTTTAATGAACCTTTATTATCCTCCTACACATTCCTTCACATTATGTTGATTTCAGTAGTAGAAAAGATTTAAAAAATATAATCAGAGAGACTGCTTGCTGTGGAAAAGTTTGGTTTGTGAAGAATGTGGTGATATGCCAGCTCTTTCAGTGTGGAAAGAGAGAAAAACTAAGAATGCTAACCAATTAAGGCAATGTAATTCAACAGAGGAGAGCCAACTGCAAAAATAGCCCTGCTAAGACTGGCATTACATAACTGAAGCACAGGGCAATCCTAGTTGGGATTTGTGAGAATCAGTTCCTATAAGACACCTTACAATAACATTAATTTGTGACTGAAAGCCTTCACCAAGGAAAGCAAGCCAGGGAGGAAAAGAGCTACCTCACTCTTTATGATGTGACTAGATGGCATAAACCAATAGAGATTAAACAAACCATTATTAAAGTCACTACTGAGTGAGGAGATAACAGAGTCTTGCAAAAATAGTACTTAAATTGATAGCACCTTAATGTCAAAATATCTGTGTTGATTTACAGTAGCTGAGAATGTACAATTTTATCTTCAAAGAAGTGTAACTCCAGAAGGACTGAAGTAATATTATTTTTGTCAAGACAGCTTCTTAGTATGGGGACATTGCTACAGGGTGAATTTATGGATTGCATCTTTGATGCTACTGACCAAAAGGAAACTGCATTGTATTTTCTGACATTGTCAGGTCACCTTTAAGGATTTCAGCTTCAGTGCTCCTGCCTTGTGGAATGAAAGAGGCACTAATTTGTCCCTGTCATGAAACTGTCATGGACAACTGTAATGGAATACATAGACCCCCTTAAGAAGCCTAGTGTTATTTCTATCAAGGCTATAAACTCTTGACTGAGCAAGTCTTGGCAGAAAGTATGTGCCCTTTTCTACCTTTACCAGTAAATCCAGCTATAGTTCTGGATGTTCAGTCCAGGCATACGTGGATTCCTCTTCAGTTGCACAGAAACTACCCAGTCTGTGCAAACCTCTGATTCGCAATATTACTGTAGATGAAGGTGAATATTAAGCATTATTAAACACAGGACAATCTACACAGACTGTGAGATGCTGCAGTAGCTGTGAGGAGATTAATAAAACCATTCCAGATGTTAGACTTCTACATGCAGCAGCAAACCTGACAGAGTTGCAAATATCTGTGACATTATGCAAAAGTTTAATCAGCATTCAGATCAAAATTTTACAGTCTAGTCACAAGTCTGTTAAAGATCTCAATAAACAATGTTGTCTTCAGTTTTACTTTCTTGTTTCAAGCACAATTATGCTAAATGAAAAACTAGTCAATCCAACATCTTCAAACATACTATATTGTCTCTGTATTTTCTAGCTGTTTCCTGTTTAGTGAAAGTAGCTTAGGGTTGTACATTTACTTCACACACTTAAAATTTTGTCAGCACCTCTACTTCTTGTTGTCCACCTCAACTCCAGCAAGGCTTTGACACTGTCTCCAACAACATCCTCATAGATAAACTTAGGAAGTGTGGGTTAGATGAGTGGACAGAGAGGCAGATTGAGAGTTGGCTATATGGCAGAGCTCAGAGGCTTGTTGGCAGCAGTGCAGACTCTAGTTGGAAGCCTCCTACCAGCAGCATTCCCCAGGACTGATACTCAGCCCAGTCTTGCCCAACATATCCATCATTGACTTGGACGAGGGAGTAGAGTATATCCTCAGTGAGTTAGGTGACGATACAAAACACAGAGGTGCAGCTGATACACTGGAAGGTTGTGCTGCCATTCAGTGAGACCTGGACATCCTGGAAAGTTGGGCAGAAAGGAACCTCGTGAAGTTCAACAAGGGAAAGAGTAGAGTCCTGTAACTAGGAAGGATTAACACCATACGCCAGCGCAGGCTGGGAATTGACCTGCTGGAAAGCAGTTCTGTGGAGGAGGATGTGGGAGTCATGGTAGGTAACAAGTTGGTAATGAGCCAGCAATGTCCCTCATGGACGAGAAGGCCAATAGTATCCTGAGGTGCATCAAGAAGTGTAGAAAGCAAGTTAAGTGAAGTTATCCTCCCCCTCTACTCTGCCCTCATGAGGCTGCATCTGGAGTATTGTTTCCAGTTCTGTGCTCCCCAGTTCAAGAAAGACAAGGAACTACTGGAGGGAGTCCATCAGAGGGTCACAAACATGATCATGGAACAGGACCATAGGAGAGTCTGAGTGAGTGCTATTAGTCTAGTTTGGAAAAGAGCAGACAGAGAGGGGAGCTTACCAGTGTTTTAAATAACTGAGGGGCAAATGTCAAGAGGATGGGACCAGACACTTCTCAGTAGTGCCCAGCAACAGGACAAAGTGCAAAGTCTACAAACTGGAACACAGGAAGTTGCATCTGAGCATAAGGAAAACCTTTACTGTGAGATTGACAGAGTACTGGAACAGGCTGCCCAGAGAGGTTGGGGAGTCTCCTTCTCTTGAGATATTAAAAAACTGCCTGGTCACTTTTCTGTGCAACCTGCTCTGTGTGAAACTTCTTTAGTAGGAAAGTTGGATTTGGTGATCTGCAGTGGTCCTATCCTAACCCTACCATTCTGCAATTCTATGATGATTCTTTCTCCTCCTGAAGATGCACAACTGGATAGAAGCATTGTGGGAGGCAACCAGCTGTGCTGTATCCATAATAGTAGTATTGGCAAAGGGAAGTTGGAAGGGGAGGCAGTAAACAGAAGAGAAAGAAAAGAAGACCAGAGGGGAATAATTTGTCTTGCAATATAGATGGTTTGTCCTGGAGGCAGGCTTTAATTAATTTATTAAACTAATTAAAATTGAGAGAGAGAGAGGTTGAAATATCCAATAAATCAGAAATTATAGAGCATAGACTGAGTATTTTTATTTTTAAATTTCTTGCCTTTACCTGTTTTCTACCAAAGAAACACTGAGAAACTTCAGGATATATTTCTCTGTGCATTATACATTGTTAGGTAAAAAACAGATCTCCAGCCAGAAGAATTTATTACTTAAATGAATAACCAAGAAATTGCTGTTATCTATATTTCACTAGGACAAAAATCAAGAAAAAAAACATAATTCGGTGGTTTGCTAAAGGTTATAAAGCAAATTGTAGCATTTGGAATTCAGATGAAATTTTTCTTTCTTCCAGTCCTTAGAAAGGTATTATCTTTCCCGGCTAACAGGATGGGTGTCTAGCAGCATTTCTATTTAGACTTCTGCATTAAGTATGTACTGGGCTATATCAGGAATCAAGTTCCTTTGAATACATACAGTTTTATGAGTATATCCAAGAAGACAATGCAATGTACAACCACTTGGTCATTCTTTTTTCCACACACACTAAACAGCTTTAAGGCAAACATGATATGCAGAGCTGAGGGAAATAAATTGCATGGAAGTGATGAAGCATGGAGAATTATTTGGTAATAGCAGAAACTTCCAGTCAATACTGACCTTTACTCGAATGGCAATATATTGAGGTGATGAGTAATTGCAGACACACACACAGAGCATATAGACCTTTCTGAATCTTTGACTTTCTGTGTTTTTTGTCTATTTTCTCTAATATTTGTTTTTCTTCTTCTGTGTTTATATATTAAAAATATAAAAACAAAAGCAGTTTAACTTTTTTTCAAAGTTTTTCTTATTTTATTAGCAATTTCAAGACTTTTTTAATCTAAAGTAAATGTTAATTTATGACCTTCTGTAATCACAGATTTACAGCATGAGGTGACAAACAGATTTTTAAATACACCTGGTAGCTTTCATCTCTCAGTCGTAACTGTTCTTCAAAATCATTGGGAATATTATATGACCAGCTTTGATGTCATTGCTGAAAGAGTATCATATAGCTCAGACTCGACTACGGGCAGCAGAACAGAACCATCACGGAACCATTTTCTAAGTAGTCAAAAGTTTATTGACAACTTTGGTCATAAGTCCAAGTAAATTGCAGTGCATAGTTGCACCAGCTGCACGTGTTTAATATTGCAGTTTTTATCTCATGAACTAAAATCATTCCAATAATATTCTTGAATGAGTGGAGAGCTCTGCTGAAGGAAGATGTCTAATTCTGTTAAATTAACAGGGAACACAGCATGTCTACAATCCACAATCAATATTTATTGTGGTATTTTATGAGTACCAGTAAGTTGTGCATGACTGGAAAAAGTCAATGCTTGTGCTGAGGCTGTCAGAAGGGTGACATCCTATAATGTTTTCTTGATCTTGACCTCCACAAGGAAGAGTGGGAACAATTTCATAGCTCTCTGCAGATACCCCCCTGCTCTGCAGATCCAGACTGCCTTCTGAAATCAAAAGCTGGAGAGGCAGAAGAAAGGTCCAAACAAGAACTTGGGACTCCAGACATGATGAACAGTCAAGGAATCCATCAATTTAGATATAAATGAGATGCAATCGATGATTGATATAATACAGGTTTTATTTCTGTTGATGGTTTCTTTGTTTTCTTTTGTTTTGTTTTTCCTCCACAGTAGATGTATATCCCAGAACAAGAGATCCTATATAACTAAAGTATAGGAAAAATATGTTATATGGGGTTTTGTCTTCACTTTCAGATTATAACTAACAAATCTTCAACAAGATTCTTATAAATTATAAGAGTATCTGTCACAGTTCTGTTATTTTGAGTCATTGGTTCACTAATTGGTGACCATTAATCTATAATAATTTTACTGGTGATTTTTCTAAATAGGATTAGTTCATTAATAGGATTACATGTGGACATAAGAAATATACCTAGATGTGAGGTCCACATATATAAAAATTATCTTTGGAACTTAAGAGAAGTGCCCAACAAGCCTTCAGTCCTGTGCTATTGCACTTGTATAACACAAAAGCATTAACTCTGCAGACAAAAGTCAGTTTTAAAAAGCTACCATATGTATGACAGATTCTCCTTGAGACCTCCATTTCATACTATGAACCCTTTTTATGTAAGTACTCTCTATTCACTGAAGTCAAAGGAACTGCTTTTGTAAGTAATGTGATACTATTAGCCCTTTTCAGTTTTAACAGCAGCCCTTTTTCAGAAAAAAATAAAGACTCTATAAAAGCAATTAGAAGCATTCCTGTATTAGCAATATATTATTGTTTGAATTGTATACTGCTTCACATATTTTCTGTAGAAGAAAAATAGTGTATCCAAAGCCAGGAGTTCAAGTTCTATGGGGAACAAAAATATAAGCAACACATGTTGGAAGGCAGTAGCTTTCAATCTAACCAGTAACAGCTTGTTTGTTTTAATTATTATCCAAGTAAAAAGTAATAAACTATGTTGGAAAACTGAAAGGAATAACTGTTTTAACTCTTCCGAGAAGGGCCAGTTTTGTAGTTAGCTGCAGTTTTGAAGCATTTGGTATTCGTTTTATTAATTACAGTTTTCAGAAATTTCCTTACATTGTTATCCAGTCCTCCTCATGTTAATTTCAATATCAAGTTATCACCACTTTCCATTAAATGGTTGTTATAACTCCAAATTTTAAAAACTGTTCTTACCATCCCACCATTTTCCTATCAAGTCATTTGGGAACCAATTAGAATCACTTTCCAGTTTCTTGAAGGTTGCAATGAAATTTTGCAGAAAAGATATAAAAGCATTAATGAGAAGAAGAACGAGGAAAGCTTTCAGGCAGAGTACTAAGCTGGGTTCTCTTTCTCTTCAAAGTGAAGTAGACATAGTGATTTGCTTGAGTACTGAGCTGAGAAATGGTGCTCCACTGCCCTGGAAAACCAGCTGCTGGTGTCCCTGACTAAAGCATCTGCCCTGCTCTGTAGTATCTTGCTCTATGACACCTTTCTCTATTAACTGTTTCAGATGCATTTGCAGAGGCTCAACTACACACATGCTGATTTCCTAAGGACACAGTAGCCATTTAAATAGATAATTCACAATGAAACTCTCCTTGAACTCCAATATCCTAACCTAATTTTAATAGATAACGGCTTCATCTGGGAATCAGAACAATAATAGCAATGCTCTTCAAAGACACAAATCTTTATGAGTGAGAGAAAAAAAAATTCCTTAAGTTTTCAATACGCAGAACAATGTGTCACGGATAAGACATAGAGAGCACAGACATTACAATAACATGTAAGGTGTACAACTGATAACTGCTACTTCACAATGAAAACCACAACTGAATGTAAAATGAAACTCATTGCAGTAGGAGTAAAGCAAAAATAGAGATAATTAAAATTATAATAAAGCAGAAAGGCTTTTCTATAACTTTCACCTTGCCAGGAGATTTTTGGAATGGAACATCAGCAAACAGAGACCACTGCACGAATGTCAGAGGAATAGTAACTGATTGGCAAATAAAATGAAGTGGCATTATGCCTGCTCATTCATTTATGTCCAAACTATATGTTCTGGATGATTTCTCAAACCAAGCCTTGTCTCACTTCAGTATTCTTCCTCCAGCACTTTCTGGGCATGTTTACCCTTACTAACCAAGCTGATATAAACTGCCCCCATGGCCATTCACACTTGCTGAGATACCACTCCCATTCCTCTTTTATGCTCTAATAATTATCCTAGTCCTGTATTACAGCATACTCTGCACTTAGGCCCATCAAATCAAATGGTAACTCTACAGTAGTAGGTTTTTTACAGAAAACTATTTAATATAATGAAATAATGCAGTGGCTAATAATTCTATAATTACTGTAGCATATCATGGAATGTCTTAACAGAGTTTAAAGCATTTTCTGAAGTGAACATATTTTCTCAAATCACAGAATCACAGAATCACAGAATCACCAGGTTGGAAGAGAACCACCGGATCATCGAGTCCAACCATTCCTATCAAACACTAAACCATGTCCCTCAGGACCTCGCCTACTCGTGCCTTAAACACCTCCAGGGAAGGCGAATCAACCACCTCCCTGGGCAGCATATTCCAATGCATAATGACCCTTTCCATAAAAAACTTCCTCCTAATCTCTAGCCTAAAATATCACTCTAGCCTAATATATCACTCATCTCCCTGATCACTACTTTCCATGAACCTTAAATAATTAAAAGGCAACTAAACAAAGTAACTTCATAACTTTCAAAAGCTGTCACAGGTAACTAAGAGCCTTTGAAAAATCCAGTTGGATTGTTTTAAGTTTTGTGAATGATGGTATTGCAGGGCATTACACATAGGATGGGAGACTGTCCACATACCTGTTTCTTTATATGAATTCTGCAATCACCACTTCAGCAGCTAGCTGAGAGGAAAGAAAGCTTTCATTGGAATCTCATTCTTCTACTAGTGTAAACTGTGATAATATACACCCTTGAGCTCAGAGTACCTAGTGCCACTTATTGGTGATTTTCCCACTGCCCATTCTGCTTGTGCTGCACCTACCCAGACTTCCAGTTCAAAAAAGAGAGAGCTTTCTACTTTGAGAGTAGCCTGAAGTAGAAGTCTGGTCCTTGTATAATAAAAGCTGGCTGAAACCTTCCACATGCTTGAAAGTAAATGAAATTGTGTCTAGGACAGAAGTTTTTTCCCATGACTCTTAAGCCCTGGAAAACACATAAAATCTCTTCAGGCAAGGTTCTCTAGGACTTTGTAGTCCTGATTAATACCAAACATTTTCCAAATACTTAAATATGAGCCCATTAGATGTTTACCATCCTACTTCTCACTACAGCACATTTCTATATAGCTGGGAGTCGACAGCACTTCTTTGCTCTTTCCATTCTCTAATTTACCATAATCCAGAGGTTCTTTATTCTTTTATCGTAGACCATGTTTTCTGAACTCTGATCATTCTATTTGCTCTGTAGTTTTCCCACAGTCTTTCTTAATGTGAGGTTCATTCTGTGAGTAATACACAGAAGTCATAACAGTGCCAAGTCAAAGGAAAAATTACTTTAATGTTGAATGTCACATCCCTGCCTAAATAATTCAGTATAGTTTTTGTGGGTTTGTTTTTTTTTTCCAACAATACCATATTATTCCCTTCAGGGTAATTTTTCTTCAATTCATGATTTTTTTCTCTGTTAGATGACTACCTAGCTAAATTTTCCCTAACCTGTAGTGTCCAACAGGTAATTCTGTCTCTAGAAAATTACTTTTTGCTTCTCCCTACTATAGCTAGCATTACAAAAAAGACCAAGCCACTAAATTTACATTACTTCAATTTCTAATCCTTAAGATGTACTTCACATCATCTGCAAATTTAATAAGAACTCCATACTTCATTCTCCAAAATGTCAGTGAAAACAATACATAATCCTGGACAAATTGGAAGTGCCTGCAGTATGTTAGTCATATATTCTTCAAAACTTACAGGCACTGTTAGTAATTACTCTTAAAACATGTATTTTGAAATGAAGTTTGATTATACTCTAAATTTTCATCTGAATAATATTTTTTAATTTCATCCCACAAGTGAGAGACAAAGTGAAAAAGCCCTGTTAAAACTGGCACATGAGCTTCTTTTTTATTTTGAAGGCTTGTTGAAGACGTGCCTGCAGGCAGTGTGCTTTCTAGTATATTGTACCAATGCCTTACAATTCAGTCAAGTTGCAAATGCAGCCTGGCATTGTTTCTATAACAGACTCCAGCTTCTCTATAATGTGTGTCTCTGCAGGATTTTGCCTCCTGACTCTATAAATTGGTTCCACCATCATGTTCCAATAGCATGTTGGACTGCCTGGATGGGATTCATATCACCTTCCTTTAAGTATCTTCTGCATAGACATCTGTATCTTAGATTTTCATTCAAAGTTATATTTGACAAGGTAAAAACACATGAGAGACTTTTAATATAGTTACTCAGATCTCAACACCTTTTGAGTGCTTTTATTGACTCGAGAGTAACCAGAAAAGATACAGTTGTCCTTTCTGTAAGTCTACACTTAGTTGGGCGAGTTCTTACCTCCATGTCTTACTGCATTCTTCCCTCAGCTTATGGTTGAGTAGCAACTAGTGATTACAAAGCCATTATGACATTACTACCAAATTCTGTGTGTGGATTATTCAGATTTTCATCTCTAGAATGATCAGTGTGGTAGTTTCCATCTTCTTTTCTCCTTAATTATAAACTATTTAAAGAGGGCTCTGAACACCTTTGGGAAATTTATGCTTCTCTGTAATCTGGATTTCAGAGCAGATGTAAGCATCCTTAATATTTAAGAATATTTTCTTGCTTTCTTCATGACTCTCCTGCTTGCCTTTTTGAAGCAAGCTATATCCTTTAGTATTCATACTGTGACACTTGTGAATCACTCAACAAGTTTTTAATCAAGTAAATGTAATCTATAGCAAAATGTTGGCCATGTAATAAAACTTCCAATTCTTCCTATTTAATCTCCACATTATCTACTATGTTTGGTGGACCAGCCCACCATTCTCCTTTTTGCTTCTCCTCTGACCTTATGGTAAAGACTTCTGTTCTCACCAATTTTTAGACTTTTGTTAAAGGCAGAATAATTCATACTAATCTGGTGGAGTTTGTGAACCTGTCTCAATAAATCAGTTGGTGTGAAAGAGGTCCAGTCCTTCCTTGGGCCATGGGTTTTATGGAACATTATTACATGGTCAAGGCAGCTGGCATTCTGCTGGCAGCGCCACCTGCTCACTCACATATTAACCTCCATGTCACACTTGTCCCTAAGCCTTGGCCTTTGATCAGCAGAATTGACAGAAAAAGCCATCTGAGCTCCTGACCTTTTCACCTCCTCATTCCCAGAGCCTTATAGTAGCTTTCAGTGTGTGTAAACTCATTCCCAGCAGTGTTATGAACATGCACATGGAAGGTGAGCATGCATTAGAGTTCAGTGGATTGCAGAGGCCTTGGCAACATTTCAGTAACACCAAGGATTTGGGTTCCTATGAGGCAGGATGCCTTCCAGAATATCAAGTTTTGTCAACAGATGGGTCCCTCTGTCACTCTCATCATCGCTGTCATTGACAAATCTTATAACCTTGTCACAAAAGTGGTGTTACTTGGTGTTTTTCACACAACTTAGTCCTTTAAATTCTTAGCTTCGTGAGAATTTCACAGTCTTATCCCCCACATTTCCCCCATCCCCAGGTCCATTCTAAAATTATAACATTTTTGTATTTACAGAGTAAAGCTCAGAAACATAAGTCCTGGCTGGCAAGAAATCAGAATCTAAATTAAGATGAAATGAAACAAAACAAAACAAACCCACATATTTTTTCTTTTTAGAGATGCCTATGATTTTTCAAGCACATACAAATTTGGTATTTCCAGGGATTATTTTGCCAACTACAAATGAAAGTACAGTAGAATAAAAGACAAACTTATCTGCCTCTAGGGGTAAGTAGTTCAAGAAAAGTTAAATGTCTTTAGTAATAAGATTTCACCTCAGCTAAATTTCCAACTGCATTCTTGAAATACTTCCTGAAATATAATTTTGTACAGTGCATGTTTACCATGGAATGAATCTATAAACATGTAATACAGTGCAACAGACAAAGTCATATTTCTGAAACCTTTTAATTGACTCCTAATACAGTATCAAATCAAACATTTTGTGACATAATGATTAGCTGCTTTGCAGAAGCATACTTCTTTTTTTAACAAGAAAGCAGGTTGGGATAAGAATCTTCTTGGGAAATTTTCTGAAATCAAGCAGAAGTATAAATATTTTATCATGCAAACAGTGACTAACTGGAAGAAAAACGCTCATCATTATAAGCACATAGTTTTTGGTCATTTTCAGATCTTTTTTGGCAGAAATAGACTTATTTTGAGTAAGACTAAATAAGAAAGACAAACAGCTGCAAACTGATCTCTCAAAAGATGTCTTGTATCTCACTTATTGAATACCTGGGAGGAAAGAACGAGACCCTGAAGGAGGAAACTCCACACAAATCTGTGTAACATAAAGCATGTCATAATAAATGTAAGGAGAAATGTGATAATATTGCTGGATCATCTCTATAAAATTAGCAGTGATATTACTCTTAGAAATAAGCAAGCAAAAATGTACATTATGCCCAAACAGGCAAGTCTTTTCCCATAAAGAGTCAGTGATCCAGAGAAGATAAAAGCTGTGTAAAGTTGAAATAGAAAATGTTGATTTGAAAACAGACAAGCACATATAATAAACAGAGTTATGAAAATACATCTTTCTTCCTAAAGGAGTGATGGAAAAGCATCATTGTGAAATTTGGACAAAATTCACAATATAAAATGAAAAAGTAGGGGGACAGTAGTCAAGAACAAACAAATGCAAAATCCTTATAGAAACAAGGATGTCCATAAATGCTTTTTAGAAGAGTGAATTCCCCATGGTAAAATTTACTTGTTAGGGACAAGGCAGAAGAGAACAGAGAGGAGTAAGGCTCACACAATAGAAGTATATCCAGGACGTTTACAGGAAAAAATGGAAGGATTGTCTGTCAAAAAAATAAAAATGAATTGGAGAAATCAGCTAATCAAGGATGAGTGCTTCATGTAACCTAGGATATGTTTTCAAAGTCAACATTGATGAGTGGGTGGGATTTGCTAATCACAAATCCAGCAGTACTGTCATTAAATTTGAAATGGATTTAAGGGCTCAGGTGACTGTGATTTTTAAAGAGACTTCACAAGACATGATCCCTGGAACCAGATGGAGTGGTTGCAGATAGTGCTCAATACCCTTGGGGACATATAAGTTGCTTTGTTTAGAGCAAAGTCTACCTTAATGACACAGAGAAGGCATGTGCATTTGACAAACTCAGCATTAATGGGATTCCAAGCACTAAAATCCCTAACTAAATCGCAGTCATTGAGAAGGAGATTAAAAGTAATTGGAAGGAGACTGTAGAGTGTAGATTTTACTGAAACAAGAGACCTTATTTCATGTGCTTTGTTTATGCATTTTTGCCATTCTTCTTGCTTATATCGCAGGGAAAGTAAAGAACATGGCAAAAAACCAAAGTAGCAGTCATTAATAAACTGACAGTGTGGTGTGTTCTTACACTGCTGATGTTAGTTATTGCTTAGGTAATCTATACTTATATTTTTTAACGACATCAACATGTATTTGGAGTAATATGATGTTTATAACTAAATGCAGTATTCCAAGATGTCCAGCCTCGCTGGAAGACTGCAACAAAAGGCTTCCCAACACTGCACAGGATTTATTTTTTTTATTCCTATGACACATTAGAAACATATTTCATGGATTGATGCTATAGAATTTGCAGAAATGTTCTTTCCAACAGTTTCTGACTGATTTAGTCACTTCACCTTTTACATTTTTCTATAATTTCTAACAATGTCTAGGTGATATTTAAGAGAAAAATAAAGGATTTTTAAGCCACATTTATTAATATTCTGTTCTTTCTTCAACTCATTAAAACCTTTCTTGTTACCCTTTAAGTCCTTTTTTTAAACGCTTTTCTCCCCATAGTGCCTTATCGAATTTTCTGTTTTCAAGCTATGGATATGTATCATTAAGAGAAAGCTAAGTATTCTCCTGTTATGGGAAAGTCTACTAGGATAGTGATAGCAGCCTGCCAGAGACCAAAAGAAGCTTTCTTTGTTGTTTATAGTGCCCAGACTCCATGGCAGTGGCATAGCTATTGAATTTCCTGGCAGACTAACTATACCTGGAGTCATTCAGCAGCCAAGATGCACAGCAGAGACACATACAAGGAGACCGGTATTCACTTATGGCCTCCTTTATTTCTGGCACCAAACCTCTGGTGGGCTATACTCGCTAATCTTTATCCTCTCCTTCACAAGTCCTTAAGAAATTCCATAAGTTTTATTTTCTTATCTGTGGGCTCATATGAAAGGTGACCCTTTTTCTTGTTTCTGAGTTATCATGAACTAAGGAGAAGGATAAACACTTACTTATTCTGTAAGTATTTCAAATCTCCACTCAAGATCAGTATCGTCCATTACAGATGATCGTAACATGTTTCTCAATGCCTAGAAATGGTTTGTTCATTTGTAACACAGCTCGTCATGCATTTAGACTTGACTTTTGGATATAAAAGAAATCTATTGATCTCAGAATTCTAAGCTTCAGAATATTTCACAGCAACTGTTGCTAAAGACTCACTATAAGTTGCTAAAAATGAGAAGGGCACCCCTTTCTTTCACCTGAAGCTAACCCGTTTAGTAGGCAAAACTGAAAATTGATTGTTATGCAGAAATGCATTGTCTACATCACAGTTTCTCCATGGTTCAGACACCTGAGGAATTAGCATAAAGTCTCCAGAGGTCTCCATTGCCTGTCTTCTTCTATTGTATGCAGATTTCCTCTAATTTTTAATGTTTGACTTCCACTATTCTTGTCTTTAGCAGGATTTCTACAGAGAGAGCAAAACTTTTGCCTGAGAACTAATGCCTTGCCAGAAGGGTTGAGCATGTGAGGCTCTGGTTTTCAACTGTGATGATCCTCCAGGTAGTCTCAAATCCTGCCTGTAGGAGGAGCATTCTTTTCTTTTAATTGACACCCAGTGCATCTCCTACTTTTGGCAGCTCAAGGTCTCATTACTGTAGGTGCTCTAATAGTGCATAAAATACCTCACTCATTTGCAGTCACTGATTAAAGAAGGCAAGATGAATTCTACTGGTTGTATCCTTTCATGCCTAACTTGGCATCGCCTGCAAACTTACTGAGGGAGCACTCAGCCCCCTCATCTATATCATTGATAAAGACATTAAACGGAACTGTCTCGAATACTGAGCCTTGGAGAACACCACTTGAGACCAGCTGCCAACTGGATTCAACTCCATTCAGCATCACAACTCCTTGGGCCCGGCCATCCAGTTTTTTACTCAATGAAGTGTACACCCATCCAAACCATGATCAGTCAGTGTTCCAGGAGAATCCTGTGGGAAATCACACTAGTCTTTACTTAAGTCTAGATTCTGAGAACAATGTTAAGTAAATACTACAGTTTTTATCAAAATATAATGAAATAAAAGGAATAATTTCTATTTAATGGTTTCCCATATTTAATGGTTACTTATAAAAGTTAGAAAAATCTCCTGCAAAATAAATGTGAGATCATCTTAGGATTTTATTGAAGTATTGAGTGTTCTCTATTAGTGATTAGGAAAAAACATGAAAAGATAATTTAAGCTGTGCCAGCTTTGTGCTTTTTGATAGTATTCAAACACAAGTTAATATTGTTCCTGATACATCTCTCCAAAATTCTGCTATTCATCTAGATCTGTTTAGCATAGGAATTGGGACTAGTTTTTCTCAGTCTAAGTGATGTATTTTGCTAACATGAACAACTTTTATTGCCTTAATAGCATTTATCAAGCTGCAAAAATGAGTGATATTTGTTAGTTTAATATGCTTCTGTGTACTTGCTAGTGCCTAGCACAACTGTTGTTTATAAGGACAGAAAGGTTTCCTGTTCTCCAAAACTGTATTATGTATATAAAAATATAAATGAGATAGAGCTGCAGATACACTTTATATCTAGAAACTAATGCAGTTTTATTGACAAGGAGCCTTTTATTGAAATTGGTTCTAAATGAATGGATGTGTATATATATATCTTAATGTCTTTATTTTTTTTAATTGGGAAGTTATCATAAACCTAAATCTTTATAGTAACGAGTAGTGAAGAGAAAAATGGTTTGAGGAAGTCTTGTATGACCAAGATTAATAAATGAGACAAGTTCTCACAATGAACTTACAACAAAACCAATGAACAGCAATCTATAAACAAAACAAAAAAGAAGTGCAGGAAAAAGGATGAGACCAATGACAAAATATAGGGTTCATTCTCTAGTGCATCATTACAAAATTAAGCTACTCTATACCTCTGGTGCCTCAGCCATTCATTAAGCATCTTTAAGCAACTAAATGGGAACCTTTGTGATAAGAGGTATTTCACTCAAAGTAAGAAAAATGCATCTGGATCTTGTCTTCAGTATGATGCAATAAATATTATGCAAAAAGAACAGTTCTCCCTATGTGCTCTGAGAGAACCACTGGTGTCCACCAGCTGATTTTTGTTTTTATTGCATATTCCTGTTTTATGAGTTATATTTGAATTAATTTTGGCTTTCAAATATATTCACTGGAAGTCTGAAATATTTACATTTCCAGCAAGTATTGCAGCACATCTCAAAAAATATATTTAAAATATTATTTTGAATGTTTGCAGATAACTACTAACACTGGAAATGGGATGTCTGCAAAGAAACAAATATATCAGATGATTAGTTTCTTTTGCGCCACCTGTGTTCCCAGCCTGTCTCTTCCATCTTTCACTTGGAAAGGACAGGATGGAAATTAAAGCCTATCACTCTGCATCTGGTAATAACTATGCAGTAAGAACCATTCAAATCAGTCAAAATTTCCTAACTAAAACTATAAAAATATGAAAAATATGTTGGTTAATCAGTACTGATCAGGAAATCAAGAGTTACTCTTAAATTTTGAACCTACTGCACCTATCTAGTGCTGGAGAGCTTGTGAAAGAGACAAGCAAGATCTATATAGTGTACAAATGTATTTGCACACAAATATGAAGATAAATATGTGTGTAGTATATTTACCTAATTCTCCTGAAAAATGACAACACACTATTTCCAAAATTGACCTTCCCTTAAGAAGAAACACACCTTCTGAATGCAGTTTATTATTAAGTAACATGAAAAAATCACCATCACAAGTGAGTAACTGGGTACAATATGCATTTATAAATCCTTTAGTTTCAGTGCCACATGGCACTCTCAGTAATGCTTATAACAAGGCAAGTATTAAATATTAATCTATTCTCCCGAGTAGAATCTATTCACCCTGAGTAGAAGCAGTAAGGCTATAAAGAACAATCCAAAGGTTCAGCTTCTGCTGAACTGCATCCCCTTCCAATCTGCAGGAGACTTGCACATTGGCTCTATTTCAATGCTCATATTCTCAGTGTTCTCCCCAGTGATTTCTTTACCCTTACAGGTGCTGTATTGCCACCAACAGGCTAACAGCCAGTGTTTTAGCTCAAGGCTTTCCTCAAGGAGCCCAGAATATATCCAGATGATCACAATGCAACACCTCTAATAAGAAAACAGGAGCATAGAGGGGTTTTGGTTCATACTGTAAAGAGCTTTCATTGCATTATTTTTTTTTTACAAAATATGCATTCTGATTTTAGATGAACAAAAGCCAAGTTATACAGAAGCACAAGACACAAAACCCCAAACAAAAATCATCAATACTGCCTAATATATTGCAAATTTGTTTTATTTTGTATAACTTGTATCATCCAGTTACCATTTATTTTAATTCAATGTTGAATAAAACATTTATTTGAAGTTATAGAAGGAAAAGCTGAATGGACATTTTGAGTTACAGTGTCAATTGTTTATTATGGCAATTACCTATCCCTAGTGATAGATCATCCTTGTATAGGTTTAATGAACTCTAAGTGCAAGTATCATTGTAATAGTCCTACTTGCAGAGGAACTGAATTATATGGGTTTTTCTAAACTTTATCCACTTATGTAAAAGTAAAACAAACTCAAACATTTAAGCAGTTATTCTAATAAGGAAGTAGTATCAGCAAATTTCGGAGTTTATGATCAAGCTAACAAAATCTAACTGCGTATTAGGTAAGTTAAGAATAAATCAAAGGTGCATCACCAGGCTAAATATATTGCATCCCAGAATTATAGCGCGTCTTACAATTTGAAACAGTTAATTTTTTTTTACTAAGACAGATATTTATATTTATTAAAAATATAGAATTTAAACCATGAATGTCAACACTTTAAAATAGAAAAGACTCCAAATTTGGTGTATATATAGATTTCACAAGTTTCGATCATGAAAATCTTGACTTGCAGGATCAGACCACTGATGTAGATCCAGCAACATTCTGATTATTTTAAGATAGTATTGCAAAGGGTGAAAAAACCTTCACTGTGAACAACTTAATTAAAATAAAGAAAGAGATGGCAAGTTCTTGAATCTGATTCCTTACTTCAAGGATTGTTTTTAAACGTAAAAGTCTCAAATATCTACATTTATTTTCAAATTATTTTGATCACTTTCTAAAGAAAACAAAATGCTGTAGTAAACATTAGATAAAAAGGTATGACTACACACAATGAAACTCAGACGTAGCAAAGGTACTTGGCATAACACTGATGTTTCTTAGGAAAGTCAATGTTTTCAACTTAAGAAAAACAAAACTACCAATTCTTTATGGAGGAGAAAATGTAGCAAGATTTCAACGTAGGATAGTTTATTACCTAAACAGTATGTACAAATTCTAAACATTAAAATAATGAGTAAAAGACTCAGACTCTATTTACATTTACATTTTTTTTACAAATTATTTTTTACAAGAAGTGTCTTTTTTTTCTCTAAATAACAGGACAGACATGTAAGACAAATCTTTTTGTGTTACATACATAAATAAATATTGACTTTAAATGAGCGTTATAGGAACATAATTTCTACAGCCAATCTGGGTAACAGAGAAGCAGTTCTGTTACTTCTACTACATTATAATTAAGTAAAATGGAAAAATTTTACATATAGAGCTCTGTTAATTACTTTGTAAATTGTACCTTATTAATATATTCAATAGAGGTAACACAGTCATTACATTTCATGCCCACAACTGAACAATGAGTTTTGGCATGCAAAACCATATATAATCATCAACATCTGCAGGTATTCATTTACATTTTTTTTTTAAATAAAGGGTTTTCTTAATTATTTAAAACTGCATGCAACAGCTCATTAGCATCATATTTCCGGTTACAATGCACAAGTTTTCATAACATTATTTTTAGTAATTGATGTTCACAGGTACTGATCAAAAGGGTAGGAATATACTTGGCACATGGTATAACAAAATGAATTAATAAATAAGTCAATATCACAGCTACATTTACATATACACAAGACAGAAATAAATTTTTTTATGGTGGTGTACACAGAATTTAGAACTGTCTGGGTCCCACACTTTGTTCTATAAGGCCCTGATTTAAGACAGTATGCAAGCAAATTTTGACATCCATGTTTTCTTTATCTGAGCCATCCCTAAAGCTCCTTCTTAACTGCACAGGTTTACTTCCATCCCACTGACTTCTTCTGTGCACATGGCCTTTTCCTCTTCTGTACATCTTCCTGAATCAGGGCCTGCAGGAGCATGAAGCTCTAAGTATTGTGGAACAAGCTGACTCAGTATTAAGGTTTCTATACAGTTCTGCTTACACCAATGGTAAAATTCCCATTCACATTAGCAATGTGTATTTATTCGACTTTACGTGTGACCATGTCAAATGTTATTGTCAATGTTAGCATTGCCACACCACGTCCTCAGCAATTTCTGGAGCCACTAAGTTTGGGATGATCAGCATTCCAGAAATCAGACCCCTTATTTGTTGTATATATGCTATAGTCTTAGTAAATATTCAGTATGGCAACGCACAGATGATACAGCACAAGCTCTATCTTCTTTGAATTTCTCTTGCTATATAAGCAACTCAAAAATGGTCAGAAAGGACATAACAAGAAGAAAATATTTTCTTCTTAAACAAAAAAAAAATCCACTTCACAAAGCAGTTAGCAAAAATGCCATAATCATACAACTCTCCTTTAAGAAATAAAGATAAACATAAAGGATCCCTAAGTTAACTGACAAATACATCAGAATTGTACATTGCAAGTAATACACTAATGTAAAGGTGCAGAGTATCTAAAACCATCCCAATGCCTATATTAACTCTCTTACACAATATTATTAGAGAAAATAAATCTTTAACTGGTGAACCAAGTAATCAATTACAACTGTACTGATGAATTACATGTTTAATGTGACCTAGTCTAGTAAATTAGGACAATACCCTGTAAAATTCAGGAAACAAGGCTTTCTGAATTAGGCACTAAAACCCTCAAATCTGTACTGCTGAATTCAAAGAATAATCAGGAAATCACTCTTAGCTGGAAATTTAATACCCATGCAAGAGCTCTGTTGACTTTGTATTTTTTATTTGGAGGATGACCTGAAAGGTGACTTGACAAACTGACTTATAGAAGGAAAAAATAATTCTTAGTGGACTCTGTATAATACACTTATTCATTACAATCCCACTTTATTGGCTTTTTATTTGATTGCCAGAATTTATTTCAAAAGGGAAAAGTCCTCCATGTTCTTCAAAAGCACATTGTTAATTTTAAAAGTTGAATGCTTTAAAGAAGCAACAAAAAGACAAGCAAACAGTAACTACTTTGATTAATTTCAGAAGAATGAGGCTTGTCCTCAGCAACCAAGACTAAGGGTATGAGCACTCAGGGCTGCTAACTTTCAGTTTATCTCCAAGCCAAATTTGGCATCATTGTAATTAAGACCAACATCCATGTTTTATGCTTTATCATGTCACTATAAACAAAACATAATTTCATTAACATTAATCAAGTCAGAACAGATTTGTTCCAGCATAACTAGAATAGACTGTGATTGAACGGTTTGGAAAGAATTTTTCAGAGAAGCCTGATCCCACTGACTACTGCTCTTAGCAGACACCATGGAGATCACTGCTAGCCTTTTCTATGCTCCTGTGCAGCCTAAATGTAAAAGCAGCACTGCACATTGGTCATATTCAGATAGTTTTTGCTTTGTAAAGACTTGTACACTTAAAAAAATTTCATCATGACAAAAATCTCTAAGAATCTGGCTATCTCCAAAATTTAAAATAAAACTTAATACTAATGATTTTATGAAGAAGAGTTCAGCTATTTATTTGCTAATGTATTTTGGGGAAAGAGAGATGACAGAATGATAGAGGAAGGAATAATAAGCACCATAGCCTTTAATATTTTTTAAACTACTGTTAAAGGCCCAAAACATGTAGCAAGAGAAAAGGTCTGGAAAAGTTGTTGGTCACTGAATGCATATTAAAAAAGACAACAAGCAAAGTAGAAAGAGAATGGAGTAAAAAAAGAGCCCTTTAACAGTGAAGGCAGAAGTTTAGGAAATAAGCAAGAGATCAGAAATTATCTTGGTTTCCTTCACTGCCTGTGAGATCAACCCCCATAACATAAAAAGCTATAAACGTCAATTAAAAAAACCCCAACCTGTATCTGAATAATTTGTGAATGGTCAATTACAGTAAACATAACTCTGATCCTCAGTTTCAGGTACATATTTGTTTCTTCATCTTTGCTTTTCTATAGAAGAGTTTTTCATTAAAAGAAGGGAAATACATTTGCCAGGGCTTACTGAGCATCTCAGACAAATATGAAGTGCAGATGAGTCTGTGGCATCAGCTGGCAGGAAAAGTGGCCACCTCGTCAAGTTTGACTCCTGAGCACCTGAGGTGCATTAACCCCATCATTCAATAGTTCAGGGAGCAATGGTAATGGTGCCAAAGAATGCACGAGCACTTTGAACATCTTGAACATTAGAACCTGATTATGAGCATTTGTATGGACATTTATTTATTGGCAGATACTTTCCACTCTCCCTGTAGTAAATCTAAGCAGTTTCTGTTTACTATCAAAGAACGTCTTTCTGTGTGGCAAATTATTCTAGACAGTTTATATTGCACAATAAGGCAATATTAATTCCCTTATGGCTAAAAAGGGCACCCTTCTGTCTAAACTTGAAAAATGTATTCAGATAGAGTATAATTCAATGTTTTCCAGATGCCAGAATGTTGTCACATAATTCTTTCTGTAAGCAGAATAGCATGGAGCCAATACACCCACCCTTCTGTTCAAAAGATCCACAGGGAAAAGAGATATATGCATCAAAAGCCAAAGCCAAAAAAAGTACGTCTATGGATACTTGAACAGTATAAGTGTCTCAGAACTTCTGTTTCTAAAATGTTCACATTAATTACTCATATTTTTAACTAGAAAATTGATGTTTCTCTTCAAGATATTTTTATACCTTGAAATAATACAAACAAAATAAATTTTAAGTGGGTTTTAAAAAGTCATTCTTCTAGGCCCTTTAAATTAATTGTACTAATTTCCACAGATTTTCAACAATTCTACTAATACCCTTTTCATTCTTTACAATGGTACATCTACCCTGCATATCTGTTAGGTTAATAGATCTACATGCTAAAGCATTACCATTTCAGAATAGATAGTTGATACAAATCCATTCTCGTTCTCCTCTGTGGAGATACAGCAATTATTAAATACTATTTTAGGGGTTTGGCTACTGGTATTTATTTTATTTATGTCCTTATTTCAGACATATGGAGATCATCTCTAATAGCAAAATACACTAGGGCTTAAACCGGTGACAGGCATAGCTTCAAGTACTGATGAGAACATGGCATTCGGTGTTCAAAAGTGTGTATATATCACAAGACAACCTTGCAAATACTAACATTGAAGTCACTAAGCTGTATACGCTGCACCATTTCAATCTACATTAAACACAGAAATACAAAAATATTATAATGAACACACTCCTGATTTCCTCAAATGTTGAATCAAATGCAATCTTCCTTTTGTTGAATAGTGGTGGTACTGAAAAGATCTTGCTGTATATTTTATCCTGGTCTTGGTGCAAATACAATTCTTCATGGCTAAACTACAGAGAAGTACATACAGATCGTACAGGATGGTAACTTCCACCGGAGATTTGGGTTCATTGCTCCTACAGATGTGCCTTTTTGCAGCCCTCATTTGGGAGCTCAGTTTTACTCTTAGTTATCATCATTTGATATATATCATCATTTGTTATATATCATCATTTGTTATAATCATTTGACACAGTCTAATATTTCTCCGGGGGTGGCTTGTAATGATGTGGATGATGTTGCTTCAGATGAGGTCCTAAATGAAAGAATAGAAAGCATGTGCATACAAACCTGAATACGTAATACCAATATTTACAGATTCTAAAAAAGGCTTCCTGGGGCCTTCCTTCAGCCTCCAATCCTTCAGAATACAAAAGAACTGACTGTGTCGACAACTATGTGCATGTTCAGTTGAGACAATTTTAGTGGGACTATGAAAGGACAAAAAGATTCAAGCAGATGAATCTTGGATTAATTAACTTATATTTTCTACTGGGTTTTGCAACACTGTATTCTTCAAAAACATATAAAATGCTTGAAATGGCCCTTAAGAGGTTTGCACTGCTTTATAAATACAATCAGACTCTAGCCATGCTGGACTAAATGCACCCAGAAAACTCTAATCTTGAAAAGCAAAGAAACTCCAGGCCTAGACAGTACCTGGAGGACAGATCAGCTTTGAATCCTAAAAGAGCTGTGGTGGAATGGATCCCAAATGTCAGAAAATGAGTGAGAGAAAGACTGATTTTGCTTCCATCATTGCTGATGGACAGTTATTGGGTAGGGAGAAGTTGTGAGGCAACAGTATTTTCAAACATCTTAAGTTCATGGAATGCTGCTGGACCCAAAAAAGACTATATGGCTCTAGTAAACTGTTTATGTGTGGCGAACTAAAGTTTTGTAACATGTAAACACATGCCAAAATGGTGTAATACTTACTGTGGGGTGAAAAAGGAGGAAGGTCAGGTGTTCGGAATGATTTTATTGTAGCTGGCCCTTCCCCACCCGTTGTCAGCACTTGGACTTCCAAGCGGTACAGCATTGATGGCCTCAGATTGGGCACAGTAAGTACATAATGATCCTAAAAATAAATAAATTGTGTTAATTCTCAAGGGTTTCTAAAAATAAAACTTAGTTGCTCTACTTACACAAATCAGTAGTTTAAACAGGTTCTGTGACTCTCAGCACCTAATTATTTCCTTAGCATTCTGTTATAAGGATTTAACATATGCATTACTTTGTTGAGAAGGTTTGATCTGGTTTTTTTGATTGCCATTCCCTTTGAGCAGACTTTTTTGCCATAATGTTATGGCTTTATGTGTCAGAGATCCAAGCAGTTCCTTAGTGTTCTGGAAAATGGATGATGTGCTCATCAGTAATGAAGAATAAGTTATATAAACCTGTTTCTATTTTGGATCTGCCTGTGAATTCTACTAATTGGTAAATTAATTAATTGCAAACCTGGTGCTGCTGCTGCAGGTAGGGAAAATAAGTGTAGCTACACTGATTTCAGTAGATTTGTCCCATAAGAATCTTTCCTTCTGTTCTTAATCCCATTTCTGACAAGATAGACTTGCTTTTCACTGCTCCATACCTTTTGTGGCTACTTACACATGTGCAAAACAGTTTTAATGTAACCTTGTAACTGTTCCCAAATGGGAACATATCTGGCTAAAGACAGAAGAGTATTAAGGAATCGAAAGTCCTTATTTGTCTTATTTCAAGAGGCACAGTCCCAGGAAGGTGACAGCTATGCAGTGACACTGGTCAGTGAGGGCCTGGTGTGCTCCTGTGACCAGCCCAGCTGGGCTAGCCAGGAATTTGCAGGGCAAGTTCCTCTGGCCAGCACTGCACCCAGCACCATGCAAAGGGACCCAATCAGGCTGTGGGAATAATTGATAATTTACAGTTACTGCCAGAGATGACAATAAAAGGGAAAGAAGAGAGAGAAAAGGTGAAGGGAAATGTATAGTCTTGCTGCCAAATTAGCACATTCTGAAATAGGTCGCTCTTAATAGGCCTGGCTGAAGCTCTTCCACCTCATATAATATACTGCACAGGTAGGATAATGAGGGGAGTGCATATATCACACCCACACACTCATTCTGCTCCTTCAGGCACTCATCTGGCAGCTGGACCTTTGTGTTTCAGGCCCAGTAGTGCAAATATTATTTTCTTATCAGCCTAGCAACAAGAATGAGTGACTAGTCCTCATCATAAAATACTCAACATTCTGGTGGTTTCTGAGAGGTCGGGGAGATACTGTTTCAACTAAACCAAGAGTTTTCTGCAACTTAACCAGTTGCTAAAAATAGACAGAGAGATACATATGGTAATCAGTAATTAAATAAAAGGAATTTCCAGGTTTTACAGTGGGAAAACCAGGGAAAAAGAAAGATAAAGATAAAAAACCAACACATAATGCAATGCAAATGAGTGTTTTAAATTAGACTTAAATATATATTTCAGACCTAACTGGACTAAAAGTTCAAAAAAGGAATATTAATTCTGACCAAAACGTATGCCTGCTCCTAAAACTAAAGATAAAAATCAACATCTCATGGTGTATGACTGATTTTCATTGTGCTAAAGTGGCTGCTTGCAGCCAATGGTCTGTGATCGAGTAACCTCTTCAGTGCAATCATTGCTGAAGTCACCAAGGCTGTATCCGCACTGTGCTTCTGTTCTGGACTGTAGGTCAAGCTTTAAGTGAATTGGTGCAGATCACAGAGTCCACACTGCAGTCTAACAAAACAGCCCTGCACACTGCATGGTAGTTTTAGAGCATCCAAAGACAACTTTCTTACCCTACCCTAGAACAACAGGATTTTAAACACAGAGACCTTAGATTTAGGGCAATCTGCCAGGAATGAAGACAGAATGGTGAGAACCTTGTCTTGGACTTGTGGAAAACATGTAGAATGTAAGATGCGTCCAATAAAACATTTTATATATTCTCTGATGAAACTAATGTTGTGAAAAGATTTTCAGCCAGTTCTGCCCTGGACCCAATTGCCTTGATTCACTTCCCTGAAGTGAATGGAAAGACTCCCAGCCTTCTTAGCTGACTTTGGATAAAGGCCAGCTGCTTAAACTCTTTTGTGGCTCTGGTTGATCTGGCAGCAGAGTTGGAATGAAGTGCTCTTCACCTTCCTCTGCTAGAGGAGGAACATAAATAGTAAAGGCCATTTTATAAGCAAATACAAGGAAGAATTCAATGTGTTAATTCTTGCAATTTCAATAAACAGTGAAAACTAGGTCTTTAAATTGAACAACTGTGCATATTGGCAGTGGGAGGAAGAGATTTTTATTTTTATTAGAGCAATGAGCAATTCAAAGGAAGAGAAAATTCTTCTAAATACATCAACTTGGACACCAAATACTTAGTAAAATTATTGTAACAGCCAAGTTAAACAGCCTGATCATCAAAAGAAAATAAAAACTATCTGTTGTCACATAGATGATCTTCTCCCTTCAGGCATTTCTTAGGCAATGATTGCTAATTTGACAATTGTGCATATTAAAACGCTTTATGTGTCATCAAGAAGAGTAGCTGTGCTTTGTATCTCCAGCAAGGAGGGCAAAAGAAGCACTTCGTGCTCCAACTTGCCTGCAGAGCCAGAGAACGCTATGTGTGACATCTGCATCACCACTAAACATTAAACATAGGCCTTATACACATACACTTATGAAGCCACTAGCAAAGGCAAATAACAAACAACTTACTGCTGGCAGTATCTGTGACTGTGAAATTATGCTGTTGGGTAAGCTGTTCTGTCGGCTTTCTGTGGTTACTTCTGCCCAAGTGACTTGAAATCCTGTCATGGGCTGGTGAAGATCTGCCTTAGATAACTTCCAGGAAAAGTGACCAGTGATGTTACCTTCCTGAACAATGAAAGATGCAGATAGATTCTCGGGTTTGGCCAACACTTTGGGTAGAACCGGCACTATAAATTTGGAAAGCAAAAAGATAAGCTAAACTTTGACAGACAATGTCTAACAATGTTCATTTGATTCCACAAAACAAGGTCAGATGGAGCTTTCTTTCCAGCATTATACAGGATCCTGCTAGCTTTCTGACATCACTTTTTCAGCATTAACCAAAGTCTACCTTTGATATATTCCATTTGTATTTTAAGCCAAATTCAAACTTCAGATTGAATACTGCCAGGTACAGGTGACAGAAAGAAAAGTCTATGGCATGTAAAGACATAAACTCCTCATTCACAGGCAGCCACCTTCCTACTACTTTGTATTTCAGAATAACTGAGCTCTGGTTTTCAATTTTGAGACCACAAGAAAACCCACAGAAGAGCACATGATGCAGGCAAAAATTAAAATTCGTGCTCTAAAACTGTGGTACAAGTTAACAGGGCACTATGACTATGGAAAACTTAGGAAGGCTGTAATGCTGGAATCTGTCAGGAAGGATGGTGAGGAAACAGTGATGGTTTGACAGCAGGACTCTGAGGTGACCCATGGAGCACAGAAATACCCTTCGGGGCAGGAGGTGCTCAAAGTGATAGAGACACCCTCTAACTGAAGAGAGAGGTTTCCAAATTTGGCTGTGCAAAGCCATGGCTGACATGACCTAGTGCTGGCAGCAGTCCTTTGAGTGAGCAGCTGGACTAGCTGACTCCTGAGGTCCTCTGCAACCAATATCTCCACAATTCTATGATTTCTATAAACCTTCCGCTATACTTAACATAGTTGCAACACTGTCAGAGATAGAAGGGTGGCTTTATTTGCTATTTGAAAGCAGAATTAACCTAAACAAAATCAAACTGAAAATCAGCTTAAATCAGTAGCAAAACATTCAAAACATGGGTCATGCCAGCATAATTGTTTACAGTTACCTTCTGTCATTATGATGAATATAACTGGGAAACTGTTCCATCTTACAAAAATAAAAACTGTGTAATAACAGATGTCATCATAAGTTTATGTCCAATACCATTATCACCTAATTCACAAAACAGTAATGTGCTAGTCAAAAATCTATACTGTTCTGTATTTTAGTTGATTTTTCACACAAGCATTAGTCATATTTATATTTGTTTTGAACCTTTCATTTCCCATTTTAGAATTGCTTTTGAGCACTTTTTGGGTGACAATACATACATTTGAAACTATTTGACTACTACTCAACATCATGCCTTACCTCCTTCAGCAGGACAATTAATGTGCTTGTGGTTTTTTTCTTTAAATGCAGAGCAAGTCGGGGTAACAAAGAAAATGCTCTCAGCCTTAAAACGACCTTTAGATTTTGCAGGCAAAACAGTTACTTTATATTTGCATGAAAATGACAGGTCCTTGAGAATCATGTAGTTTTCCTAGAAGAAAAACAAAAAGATAACAGCTGCAAAAAGATGTCTAGATTAAAAAAAATAATTGAAAAATAAGGCTGGCAAAAGATGAAATGTTTTTCCCCACAAAATATTTTCCTGATATGCTTAAAACATGCCAACATGACTTTTACTCAGAGAACAAAGCAAACATTGTCTACATTATGATTATTTTCAGTAGCAAAATATATTAGCATGGTATTTGGATATGTCTTTCAGTTCTACAGAGTTCCTTTACCACACTGCATCAAAGCAACCAGCTTCTAACATTTAGAACAGCCTCTTTGACATCATGGCAATGGGGTAGCATTGTGAGGATGTAAAGGCTAATCACATTAAATAAATGTAAGAAAGCTGAGTTACGCTGCTGTAAATGAAAGGCTTAATCTACAAATAACTTTTTAAAAGTGCTTTCAAGTCCAGCACGGCATTATGGATCCTTTTTTTTTTTTTTCCGAATTAGTACATTAACTACGTCTATCTTCTTATTAGGAAGAAAAGCTCCACAGCTTAACCGCAAATCACAATTCTCTGTTTAACGACAACTAGAAAAGAAAACTTTACACAAAATGTGAATGTCATGATAAATTCTTACTGTTGTCTAAAGTACTTTTGAACATTACAGTCTGAAAGCTTTAACACAAATCATATATGAGAAAAAAATGTTTAGATTTTTTTCTGGGAAAAATGTCCAATAAAACCTTACGGGCTAAGGTCAAAAGTCTTTCACTACCATTTGGATCTTTACTACCCCTCAGCACCACTAATTTCCAGTGCTCTTCTACATAACTCCCTCTTTTTTTCCAATCCCAAATTGTATGTCTGACCTTCACTTGGAAGGTCATTTTCAACAAGACATAAAGATTGGGCAGAGAATGGACGTAACAGGACTATTTTTATTTATCGTGACAAGACCTAAATGCTCAACACTGGAAATATAGGTCCTTTATCCACCCTGACCTATCATATTGATTACCAAATATTTTGTAGCATCAAACTTCTTCTGTTTCCTTGCAATTTTTTTATTCTTCAAAATAAACAATTTCTTAAAGGATATTGGACCACATATCATAAGATGACTGAGAGAAAATAAATGAACTATTCCCAGAATGCATTTGAGCAGATGTACAGTCTTTCCTGACCTCTAGTGGAAATAACCTTCTTAAATATTATTTTTCTCTTATCATCAATGTGCATAACTTGAAATATTGGGACCGATCATAACATTCCGTCCTAATTTTTTTTAATATACCTCTAATATTTGCTTTGTTGACCCCATGAAGCAGTAAATCTCACAAGCCAACAGCTTTCTGTATAAGAAATGATGCCTTTTGATTTACTCTACTTTTGCATGCCATTAACTGCACTGAATTGATCCAGTCAGGGTAAGGAGGAAAGGTGAATTGTGATTTCTTCCATTCTCCATAACCCACTAAATCAATTGTGATGCACCAATCACATTACTGTGTTGTTCAAATAATATGCTACAGAGATGGATGACACTGATTGCCAACAAACTGTGTATGAAGAATTGCCATAGCAATATATCTTTGGGCTGACATGCACTTACATAGAGCTTTTCTCCTTATCTAATATCTGTCCAACTTCTGTATTTAATGTCTAGTATTTTTCACCTATGGTGCTTTTCCCTTATTTTATTCTCCTCAGGGTTGAAAAAGAACCTACCTTCATGTCTGAAAGAGAACCTTGTTTATTAATTAGTATTATTACTGTTCAGTATTTGCTCTATGCTAGAGTCCTACTGTACTAATTATAGATAAAGCTCCACGTTTTCTATGCTGTAGAAATATATAAGTACTTAGAGCTAAGAAGTTTATTTACCTGCTCTTGTTTTTTGACTAGAACTGATGAAAAATTATGATTTTAGCCTTGTGTGGATTTAAAAAATAAAAGCAAACCAAAACCCAACAGTCCAGATATATAATTTTTATCTTTTGCTGCAAAGAAACATTCCTACTTATCTATGAAACATGTTACAAAGCATAATGTGTTATGTACAAACCCAACCTTTTTCTAGCTGTTTAGAAGCTATTCAGAGTCAAGCAGAAAGCTGAATGGAGACTTACATAAGTCAGCTCTGTTACTTTCCCAAGTCCTTTGGTGTCATTGTGTGCACAGGACTCCAGTAACCAGTGGACATGGAACTGATTCATACTGATATCTAAATTATACAAAAAGAAAGGAAAATACATATATTATAATTATGCTTTCACCATTGCAACTCTTCTGGCTTCTCTGGATAAAAACAGAATCAGTGATAAGTATTGTAGAGAT
>WAAB01025154.1:67376-79128 GCA_013389865.1 Piaya cayana
TTTTTACGGAAAGGGTCATTAGGCACTGGAATATGCTGCCCAGGGAGGTGGTTGATTCGCCTTCCCTGGAGGTGTTTAAGTTACGGGTGGACGGGGTCCTGAGGGACATGGTTTAGTGTTTGATAGGAATGGTTGGACTCGATGATCCAGTGGGTCTCTTCCAACCCGGTCATTCGGTCATTCTGTGATTCTGTGATTCTGTGATTCTGTAAACAAATTTAAGAGTATTCCTGTGATTCACAACAAGAAAACCGCAGCAGATGGTTTCAGGAGCTGGGGCTAGTTCAGCTGCTGGTTTGCTGAAGGTCTTCAGGTGAAGCACTTTGTGGCTCCTCACCTCTGTTCAAGCAGTGATAATAACAATAACAGTCTCTGCTCTAAAAGTATTCCAGCTCTAGATTTGTGTATTATACAATTTGATGCATGGTTGTTGGATGACGGCTCTCTACAATTTGGTATAAAAAGGCTTATTAATGCCAGCTATGACAGCACTAGTATGCAGGCAATCAAATCACAAGTTTATTAGAAAGAAAAATCAAATGGGATTTGCTGGAAAACAAGATTTAAGAGTAGAAATCTTCAACAACAGCAGCTCAAATTAAGGTATAATTGTAATAAAAAATGTCTGGCATCAATAACACAGAAACATCAAGCTGATTTTTGTATTGTGACAGGACTTAAAGTAATTAACAAGCAGTGCCTGACAGATGTTCCCATTGGAATAAAATATGGTAAAAACATAAAGATTATAAAATAAGACATATTTACACAAAAATACTCTACCTGGCAGCATAAAAGTATTGATTTAATATAACATGCATATGTTGAATATGTAATTCAGAAAAAAAAAAAAAGGAAATGCTGTTCTGTATTTTTTGTCAGGTTACCTCGGCAAATTTACTCTCTCCAGAATACATGCCTATAATTAATATGCTACCTGTATGTTCAAAAGGAGTTGTTATCAAAGTTTGGATGTTAATTAGCCATATGTAAACCTGCTGTCTTCATTCAAACCTAACCTTTCTTCAAAGAGAATACCATGAGGCGGAAATTTATGTGAAACTGAATTTGTTCTGCATGTAGGTAAACCTTTAGATTTATTATACATTGTTAAATCTGATATTTCATATAGCAAACTGCAATGATTATTTGCGATTGGACATGGTTTTAGTTTTATTTCTCATACTGGGGGGTTGATCGTACAGGCTTCTAAGCACTTTGGCCCTGATTCAACAAAGCACTTACACATGTGAACAGTCACGTTGACTTCAATAGTTAAGAATTGCTAATGGATCAAGCCAGAAGGTTTAGTACCCACCAAGATCAAGATACTAATGATAATGCAAACTACAGTTAAAAGACAGTCTTGAATATGTCTTTGATTGTCTTACACTAATAGGAGGAAGTAAATACAGAAAAATTAAGTGATTTCCTGTCTGGATCATGTGTCTTGTAGTATTACCAGTCTAGAAAGAGGCTCTAGCAAGGGGTAAAGATTTTATATTTAATGCCACAGCACAGGGCAGAATCTGCTCAGGGCACATGAAGTTCATGTCTCTGTATCTGCAAGCTTGATTAATTGTTTCTATAACAAAGTTATAGTATGATTTTTGGGGAGCTCTTTCTCAATACTTTGTCAAACTGTAATATTCAGGAAAAAAAATATGTTTCTCATGGTATGGAATGGGGAATCTGTGCAACAGTGAATGTAGAAGTAACAACAGTAACCGGTGAATTTATGATGCCTTGCATGAAGAAAAAATCTTTCTCATCTCTAAAGTGCCCAAAGATGTATACAAATCAAAGGCTTCCTGAAGAAATACTCCTGCCCCATCTTCTCTATGTATGCTATCCCTGATACACTTTACAACTGTGGATCTAATACAACACAGCACTGCTTCCAACCCACCATTCTAGCAGAAGGATGATCCACATGGTATTTATTGCATTGTAATAACAACAGCAAGACTGAAGAACAGTTTGAAAAGGAATACTTCAGCATACTACCAGGAAAAAAAAACATGATCTCAGTCAGTACTTCATCATATCATTTTTTTCTTCACATATAGGTTCATAAGCCATGTTATATGCCTCTCTGATTCATGGCATTTCTTGCCAACATTTGAAATCTGAAGCTAATGAAAGGATAAGAAATAAAGATAGAATAACATGTGTTATTTTACTTACGGTAGTTTAGCAAAGTGAGTTATCAGTCACAGGTTACATAGGTAAACACAATTTAACTAATAATAAAATGCTGCATCGATGCACTAATGCACTGCGAGCCTCTGCACTCCTCTTTCCCTGTAAAAATTATGTTATTGTTGTGTTCTTTCTCAGGCATTTTAGGCACATTTTCCTAAAAAAAATGAAATGAAAACAGCTCTGGCTCTCCAGCTGCCTCTGCATTGATTCACCCAGTGATATTAAAAAAAAAAAGTAAAAAACCCCCAAAGAGTGAAATCTTTGGTTTTGAAATTCATAGCGTTCATGACACCTCTGAGAAAAAGAACTTTTCAATAATCACCTATTCAAGCAGTATGATTAAAATAAACACCAAAACCCTCAGTTGACATTTAAACTTAATTCAATAAACACTTCCTCTGAAGGCAAGCTATGCTGCTTCCTGGTCTTACATAGAATATAAGCAGTATTGTTTAAATTACAAAGATTTTGTTTCTCACATTATGCCATTTAAAACAAACTTTATTTCTATAGAACACATTCTTTATATAATACAATGATAAGCCTTTCCAAAAACTATATTAACAATTAGTGTGTAATTTAAAGATAGGCCTGAAGCACCACAGGTTTTGTGTCCATATCTAGACCTAAAAAGCCTCAAGATTTCAAGATGTTTATACTGAGGGATTTAAGTTTGGGATTGTCTCTAAACTAGTTTACCTCTACTGTCACTCCTTTTCCCATAAGCGATATTCCATATAAAGTGAGTTTAACAGCATCTTGTTTTAGTTTTCTATTACAAGGAAATTTACCTCTTTTAAGCTCCAAGTCTTACAATAGCCTGAATATAAACTCTCTACATTACTCGCTTATAGCCAGATTTTCAAAGGTATCTAAGCATCCTAATCCTCAATGCAATGAAAAAGCAAAAGACCCACCAACTAAACAAGTCCAAGGCTTGCTATGGTTATAGTTCCATTGAAAATGTCACTAGGTACTCTATCATCAACTTTAATCTTCTATATAACTTTGAAAAAATTGTACATTAATTTAGGGGGGGAGGCTATATTGAGGGTAGGTAATTTGGAGGTCCTTCCCAATTCCAGAGTCAAGCTTACCTTGCAGACTCAGCTTATCTCTAATTCCACAGTGGGAGGAGATGTAGAGATGCATCTTCTTCTCCCTTCCCCCTCATATCCTATGCAAAAGCTATACAGGTGGGTTTGCACATATGTGCAATGCTCCATCAAGTCCCAAAACTGGACTTTCATAGTATGCATCATGGCATGCCATATCAGGATGTTGCTTTACTGAACTGTTATTCGTGAAGATAATGGCATTAATATGCACTTTCTAATTCTACAGTCTAAGACTACTGAGACTATGAGAAAAAGAACAGAGCAAAATCAGGTTAAGAATATTATAAAATCACGTGCACACAGACAGGGTGAACAGATCTTGACCGTTTTCTGTGACTTCCCAGTAACAATTAGTATTCAAATTAAGACAGAAGTGGCTTCAAAACAAATAAAAAACCCCTGTGTACCAGGTAGACAGATACTATTGAAGGAACATAAAGATACTGGTTTTGAAAACACATTTTGTTCTGAAGAATTAAAGATCAGCTAAGGGTTTCTTTATAGTTGGCTGCTTAATTTTCTGAAAGGCCTTGAAATGAGTCAAGTCCTGATAAATGATTTTGCAATGTGATACTGAATGCACATCTGAAGTGTGATCACAAGTACTTATCTCACATTATGATCATCTATCTTTGGACTGTACTCATGGCCAAGTAATTTGCAATTAGATTTCCTTTTTATCTTATACTCTAAGTTCAAAAGAAATCAAGCTTAAATTTGTATTCAGTTATTAAATTTAAGAATAAAAAGAAGACTTATTTGAAATGCATGAATTAAGTACGCTTTCACAATTATTAAAGATGTTCTGGAGTAGCATTCAGGTCCTACTGAGGGCTTGTGAACAGTATACACTATGTCAATTTTTAAATGAAGCAATAAACAGATCAACCATACAAAGTGTTACAACTTTGATGAATGATCTGGATCAAACCAGTCCAGTGCAGACACAGTCTGCTTTCAGCAGACACCAGTGAGTGTCTGCTAAACAAAATCTGTCTCCTGTGCTGCCTGAGCTTTGAGACCACAAGAGGCAGTTCTGATTTGGTTTCTGATATTTGATTTCCTGGCAGTCTTTGAACCACTTCCAACTACATTCCTGAGACTAATCATTGGACAGACTTGCCCCTAAGTTTCTCATACCAAGAGCTTCAACCATCTACCCTGAAAGGCACAGAGGTTTGGAGGAGGTTGAAAGGTATTCAGCAATGGTTTTCTATTGTTCAAGTTGAAATATGGAGGCATTTTGCCCCTGAAAAGACTTCCCAATACTGTCAACTAATGTTTCATTGAGGTTACATATACATGTGATTTTAAAACCTTATTATTTGTCCCAGTAATCAATTGCATACTGTTCAAGAAGTTGCACACTATCTGCTCTACCAAATGGTATTATCCATTGATGTTTTTCATGCCTTCCACTAGCGACATTTTAAGTATTGTTAGCACATCATGTTTGGACACAAACCAAGCAGTTCAAGTCCTGTAGGCAGTTAGTAAAGTAAAACTGGAGATGGTCATGTGTTACCCTTTTTACTCTCTCCAGGCAGTAAAACGGCAAAGAGATTTTAAAAGACTCAAAAAAAATTTATTTCGGGAACTACATTAAGCTTGTTAGGAAGGAGAAAAAATCACAGATGATACTTCTAGCAGGATATACTTCAAACTCTGGAATACACTCCCACAATTAAAGCTGACTGCCTTTCCTGCCTTCCCAGGCAGGATGCTGGGAAGCCCAAAGGATACAGGCAGCATGTAGCACATGTGGAAAAGAAAAATTATGCAATGCCTACTGGTGAATTTCTAAAGAATTGGTCTCATCAAAGCTTCCTGTGCTTAGGCCCAGCTTTACCAATCAAATCCATGAATATAAAGGTACATTCTGTATATCCACACAATCAGCTTCTGCCAAGACAACATCTTTGCATTCACACAGAAATATGGGGGAAATATATTGGTGTATACTTCACGTAATTAACAGCGAGGTCTTGTTGAAAGAACCATCTGAACAACAATGATACCTTCAAGTACAAATATTTTACTGCTTAAATATCTATAATTAGAAAGTAGCCAGCTGCTCAAACACTGAACTTCCTAGTGTAACAGTTAGTACCAAACTAAATAATCTCTCAGTGTTAAGCAATTACTACCGAATTCTTTACAATAACAGCTAGAAATTCCAGTTGGCATTGAAGAGTTTCATTAGCTTCAATGGCACAAGTTCTGTGAGAAAGGACCATAGAATAACTCCATGAAAGCTTTCAATTATTTTAAAACCTGCCATATGAAATACCTTATTGCAAACAAAGAGTCAGCACATACAGTCACCTCATTTATCTCCCTGAACTAAGTGAAAGTTAATTTTGTTTTCCTAAGATCTGGTTTTAAAAGCATTTGTGGCAGCTTTCTATTTGCTTTGCCTTGCCTTTCATTTTATTCTTCCCTGTAATTTAATTCATCATTCTTGTTTGGTTGATTTATCAGACAATGGAGGATTCTTTGCCCCTCCCTGTCCTTTTTTTTTTCCTGCTTTAGCATTTACCAGAAATACAAAGAAAGAAGCCTGAAGCCAAGACTTAATACACTTTAAATATTTGTCTTTTTAAGCAAAACCAAGAGGCAGTTATATTGATTTTAAATATCTAGAAGTACTTTAAATGTTTAATTTAAATACGAGATGCAAATGTTCATAGACTTCAATCAAAGAAAAGTGAAGGAAAACGAGGCTTTACCTGAGCAAGGAGAGCTAAGTTATACTCAAATAACAGACACTAAGAAACCAATATTGAAGGCAGAGTCATGGCTTAGAAAATATTATTGTGACATGTTGCTTTGGAATGAAATCATCATGCTAAATTACATCCCAATATTTTCATGTAATATAATTATTGCATCAAGTGATGAGGATTGATGCAGTAAGCATTTATTTTTCCTTCTGTCTATGGGAAATATCTTATTTCATACCCTGAAGATACACAAATTTGTAGCAACCTGAAGTCTTTTCAGTTGACATCCAAAACATCAGCTCTCTAGTCACCAAACCACTGAGGAACAGAGGAAACATAAAGCTCTTTTCATTTTCGCTTCTTCAGTCTTGGTTACTACACGAGATACTGAGGATCTTAGTTATTCTAAGTAGCTAATCCTTTTAAGTAGGGGGTCAGAGTGCATCCTCTCTTGGTAATGGATTGTACTCTGTGACTCCAGCATCAATGAGTTAAAAGTGACTTAAGTTGATTACACTATTTGACATAAATAGCAAATAAATTCTAATTTTACACAATCAAGACAGCCAAAAAATCAGTCCACAAACAAGTTCTTTTTAATTAGAAAACTGTGATTAACGCTGTTTAAGGAATGTACTGTATTTCTCTAATCCCAGGCCTAAGTTGGAGGCTGTGAGTGAAACACATTTTCTGCTTTCAGAAAGAAGCTATTGTGTTCATATAATTGCAATATGTTTTTGTGATGACCCTGTCTAGCAAAATTATGTGCATTTGCTAAGCATCTTGTGCTTAGAGCGTAGAGTTATCTTTGCTAGCGTACAAACTAAAGTTATTATTACCATCATACCGAAGTATTTAAAATGAAATTCAGAAAGAGATTTATTTTAATGTAAAGTCCAAATCCTACATCCTATTCATGCCTCATGCTTACTGAAGCTAATAGCACTTAAGAAATGACACTTGAAGAATAGACCTAAATACTTTTTTCCTGCTACCAAACAGTGGTGCAATATGATGCATATATATGGAAATGGGTTCTTCTATCCACTTACTCGAACTATAACTCAAATACTGTGTTCAGTTTTGGAGTACTGATAAGCAATCACTTCTTTATTATATAATAAAACCAACTGAGTCATAGCTTGCAAAGACTTCCTCTATTGCAGTTGTTCAGGATACAGGTCTGATGGATTCTATCCAGAGGGATTATAAAAAATCAAGAGTTTCAGCCCTGATGTCATCATTGCTCTCTTTCACTGGCTTCCTAGAGAGACACCTGCAAATGACACCGAGGAATACATCTTCTTTGTACTAATGGAAGAACTATCTTTGAATGTCAAGAGACATCACCTTACATTCTGGAAATCCTGAGGTACATTGCAATAAACTGTGGCTTCTGCAGCCTGATATTCATGAAGGATGAATTCCCTTTCATTCAGAAAATAAGAAGAACATCTGTTATAGGGCCTTACAGATAGGACTGCACAAATTGGTTTGATTTCAGAGTTCTACTTTGAGCAGATGGTTAGAGCAGCTGACCTCCAGAGGCCCTTTCCAACTCATTTAAATTATTATATGATTCGGATCTATTTTGTCCTTTTGGAGAGAGCAATATTATTTAAATTCTAAAGCAAAACAATTTCTCAGCTAACGAAAAGACCAATGAAAGTATAGCAATAATCTAAAACAACCTTAGGATCACATTTGTGTTTCATGAGAAGTCTGAGACTGCAAGAATTCCACACAAGTCTTTCCTTCTCTTTCTGTAATCTGTCACGCACTCTGATGCTACAGTGTTGGAAGGCAATACAGAAGTCTTCTGTAGAGGCATCTTGGCTTTGGGCAGAGTTTGGAAAAAAAAAATCTCAAGTCTAAGGAGAATGGTAGGACCACGGACTTCAGGAATACAACAAAATATCTGAGCAGCTACTATTACAGAAAATGAGTAACTTTACAACAAAGTGTAAGACTGCCTTAGTAGTTGTAATTACAGATAAAAAAATAGCTGCTGATATCAACATATAATCCTGGTTTAAATGTTTCCATTTTATAAAAGTCCAAAATCTAAGTAACATTTATTTCATCACCACTGCAAGCATCTATTGTTAGGACTGTGGAGTCCATCACAGAAACTACCAAAGGACTTGGAAATCCAACCAGACAAAGCAAAAATTGCTACAACCAAATGAAATTTTGCTTAATTTACAAATGTCCCACTTAGTCAAGCTTGAGACTTACATTTCTTGAATTATTTTTTCTGTAATGGAAACTCTTACCACTACCAATACACTCATTTCACATGATTTCATGATATTTTGTTAATTTTGTTTATTTTAAAGTCATACAACCTAATTTAGCATTATAGAATGGCTGTGTTCCTGTACTAATAAAAGTGTTGTTTTTAATAACAAACTATAAAATAATGAGAACATTAGAGCAGTCACCAGGGGCTCCTATTTTCATCCACTATGTAGAACACAAAGAGGTGAATACTCTTCCATGAAGGATTTGAACTCTGATTGCCAATCTGAAATGAAAATACCCTAGATTCTAGGCCATAGACTAGGCTGAGGTAAATTCTCTCTCAGCATTTCCAATTACAGTTGCTGCACTCTTATACCTCCTACAACAACTTAATCATGACTTGAGACAGTGTAGTTCATAAAGGAGGAAGACTGCACACATCTAAACCCAAAAGAACTTCAGTATTTCTAAAATTCTATGAAAAATTCCAGTTCAAAAGGAGATTATCCATTCTGTAGCCCTTTATTCTGAACACAAAAATTGAATGGATATTATATATATGCTACTGTTACACATGTAGATTGCTCCAAGTTAAAGTATGAATATATTTGCCAAATTTTCAAATAACAGCATATGAACCTGTTATGGCTGAGCATATAGATGTGTAACAACCCATATGACCCTAGAGGGTAGGGAAGGAAAATCCATTTTTTTATTTCAGAATCTGTCTAGACACTTTAAATTTATGGCATTTTCATCTTGTCTGGATGTTATTGTTAGATTTTTTTCTGAAAAGCAGAAGGGTGCATGCAGCCTAGCAGAAAACCAGCTTAAAGATTTTTCCAGTTCTTGTGGCCAACTATTCATCCTGTTCTAATTCAAGGTGACTGACAAAGTTTGGTATAAAAACTTAAAATGAGCCAGTATAACTCTAAATTTTGTGGTTCAAACTACAATTTGGTTTCTGTGGCACCACTGCATGAATTCCATATACATTCATCTCCTGACTCATTTCTCAGCTGACGAAGTCCAACAAGTGATATTGCAGTGATATCAGCAGAAAATCCACCTGATAACTCTATATGCTTGAGACCCTCCAACCACGCTCCAGACGGATGACGTCTATAGGCACAGAAGCTCAGTTGGACATAAAGCCAAATTCCTCTTTGTTGTTTAAAACTTTACTAAAATTATTTCAGCTCAGGAAAGCTTCAGTGCCCCAACCTACTGACCATAATTTTTAGACAGCTGATTCACTTAATTTCCCTCTGCCAGAGATTTACAAATCCATAAGACAAAGAGGAGACAATATTTCACTTCAACATGAAGGTGAAGGAAGGAAGGGTGTAGGATTTTACTTTGACAATTATACAAGTTCATTCTATTACATGAATGTCTATTCATGATTTCATGAATTACATGAAATCTGAGGGAGTTGTTGAGAGTTCCTTGTTAGAAAAAGAAAAAAAAAAAAAAATTTGACAAACCTGTCTTCTTCCAGTAGACTTTGACCTGAAGTTGGTTGTCCTGATAGAAAGGTGTTCCAATTTTAAGAAAGCGAGTGGGTTTTCTTCTTTGAAATGTTGGGTAAGGATCTACCAGTCCTTTCTGAGGTTTCCCAGAAGAAGGCTGTTCCTCTGCAACACACCGAGCAATCAGGAATTATTTAAGTACAGTACTGTATAAGGCCTATGTTAACATTCCTGAAATTCAGAAAATAATACTAACTTTAAATCAAATTATCTTATTGTAGCATTTTACATAAATGAAATTAATATAAACTAATGATTGAAAGGTATATAATTTGCTTGAAATTCAGTAAAAAAAATATTTTGGACAAAGAGAAAAAAAGAGAAATATATTTCAATATGAAAGTTCTCAAAATATTAATAAGGAAATGGAATGTATTTATATTCCCAAGAACAAGAAATATTAACACACTGACTTAAACAGGCATAGTATCTAGCAGTGGTTCTGTATATTTGTTTGTGGTCTTCATATTTGTGCAGTGTTTGGATATACACATACCCCAGGGATGGCATTGAGTGTAATCCACCGAGTGCCACATGTGGTTATTACATCAAAGTACATATATTCCTTTGGTGTGTTACATAAGAACACTCTGGCCAGATAAAAGATCTTTCTTGCCCACTTTCCTGTTTCCAGCAGTGAACAGTGAATGCTTAGGAAAACATTGTAAGAGCAGAATTAACTTTGAGCAGTTCTCTTGGTGTTGTATGTCTGGCTTCCAGCAAGCAATGGTAAAGGTATGTCTTTCAACAAGAATGTCATTTAGCAGCAGTTAATCAACATTTAGCAAGGCTGACAGTATTTCTAGATATTTTCAGTTGAAAAGGCAACAATGCTGATTCAAACTTTAATTTGCATTTTCATTGCAAATATATAAATTCTAATTGAGGACAGTATTTGCATCAAAATGAAAAAAAGAGCTATATTTAATTCAATAGTACACATTAATTAAAATTAAATATTCTAATAATTAGGAAGTAACAATTTATTAACTGTAAACTTGAGAGAAAGAGGGAAAGACTCAAGCATCAACAGTTACCCTGACAAACACGTAAATTTAAACATTGTGCCCTACATGTAGCTTCAGCTGAAACCCACTTGCTTTTTTGGTCAAATTTTATTTTGTCAATCCTTTTCTTTATCTGATACAATTTTACATTTTCTTTGCTTGTTTTAAATTGAAGTAAAACTACCAGTCTTAGGCAACTACTTTGTCAAGGTAACCATAGTGTTTATATATCTAAAAGTAAATAAAAACGTAATAGAGACTACAAACTTAAATCTATTAGATATATCTCAACTTAAAGTATTTTAATTTTACTAAACCTCTGCCTTCCTGTTTTGTCTGCTCCATTTCCATAAAAATCAGGGCACTAATTTAAATATTTACATACAAAGATCAAGAGAGAGACTCTTGCTGTATTTCCCAGAAGTGAAGCATACAACTATAGGGAGGTAATGTATTTCTAAGTGTGAGTAAATATAATGACAGAGGGTCAAAGCTCACAGAGGTCTATAAGACTAAAATACTTCAGCAAAATACGGAGTACACTCTACTCTGAAAACAGGATCAGTCACCTAAAAAAACCCCAGCACTCGATTCCACAGAGTGCAGAGCAACTGACAGTGGGATTTCAGCATAATTGGCGTGTTGCTTCTGGAAGTACTTCCCAAAGGCCATGGAAGTCTCCAAATAAAACCAGGGTATGAATGTCATGTCCTAGATAATATTTCAGGCAATATTTTTTTTTCTTTTTCATATTTCTCCATCTGCCTCTGAGTATTCTCAAAAGTACCTGAAGCGGGACTGGCTTGGTACCTAACTACCTCCAGTGACATTCAGAAGATGAACTTGCATCTCCTCCAAGAGTTTTTATCTGCATTCCTATGTAAACTATAATTCAGTCATTTTTTGAAAATGTCCATAAAGAT
>WAAB01025154.1:85432-148949 GCA_013389865.1 Piaya cayana
TTTTGCAAGCCAGTTCCCTTTACTTTTTTCTGGCTTTGGAGAAGCAGAGTCCTTACCTGTGAAGTAGCCAACAACTCCATCTTAAAGTATAAAAAGCTATTTATTTTAGAAGTGATAAATATAAGACACTGATTGAGTTAAATGGTTTGCACTGTTTGCTAACATAACTTTTTGTTTACTTCTGCAGTTTAATATACTAAGTAGATTTAAAATTAAATTTAGGTACAACAAAAATAAACAGAATCATGATTCATAAATCCCAAATCTTTCAGCTTCACCGATTCACACTCTCACTGATGTTAGGGTCTTTTATGTTATATGACAATGTATTACGGCAATAAAACATTTATAACCTGAAATGCAACATGATCATATTGATGTAGGTGAATTATTCAGGTTATCTCCCAGAAGTACTATGCATCATGTATTATGTATACAAAACATACTGGACAGAATTAAAATGTTTCAGAGAACATCTTCACAAATGCTCAGTTATATGCAAAATCAATTCTAACCATGAAACATGTTTGGCTTCATTCTGCACCTATAAAGAACTCTGAGAGTCATTAAAATATCTAAAAGTTAAATGACAAGTTTACTCTTCTAGACCAAGAATATTACATAAAATGTTTAAACTTCTATTTACCATAATTTCATAGGTCTAAAAGCAAATGCTTTCTTCCCTTTCAAATACTACTCTCTCCATAAGAGTGTGAGATAGTGTGTAATTTTCCTTGTATAAAGTTAACAATTGACTAGAACAGAGATTTTACATGTCTCAGAGTCATAGGAATTTGGTTTTCTTTTAAGGTAACTTCAAACATCCCTGGTTTTCCCAGAAACATAAGCAGAAAAAAACAAACAGTAAGGAAGAACTCAGTGCATATTGAAACCAATATATCCCTTCTTCTGAATTCTATAGCAACAACATTTCACCTTGTATTTTTTATAATTCCAGTTTATTGAAAAAATTACTTTATCAGTAATATTTCTTCTGTGTCCACTAGAAACTGTCCAGTCAGCAGACGAAATGCCAACCCATATTCAAAAGAAAACATAGTAGTGTTTGTCCTTTGCTATAGGAGAATGTAAACACCACATTAAAAATTACTGGGAAACTACAGTTAACTACAGAGGAAAGAATAAATGTCCTCTTGAAGGGAATATACATGTGAATCAATACAGGAATAGCAGAAACATTTTCCTGAGTGCCCCCTCTCTTCAAAGTCTGTCTTTTGCAAACCTTACAAATGTCCTCCACAAAAATGCCTTTAAACGATAGGTGGTGGTAGCAGCAGAAGACAGAAAGGAATAAGATTTGCAGCTGACAGTCATGAAAAGGCAAGACATTTCAAAGTGCCACATTTTCCAGAGACCTTTTTTAAAACTAGGAGACTTAACTGGAGAAAACAGGGAACAAGAAGGACATAAGATGTCAAAGATGAACAAAACTTGATTTATTGCAGTTTTGCATTTAATCATCTGAAAAAAGTGTGTCTGATTCTACAGAAGCAACACTAAAATATTTCTTGGATTTGGGTTGTGTTACCTGAAATATGAAGCCACTTAGCAAGCACTTTATCCTATCTGAGGATCCGTTCCATACTAACCATTTCAATAAAACTATATAATTTATTCACCTGTTTCTATATATTTCTGTGACACTCATCAGTCTTACAACTGACAAAATTATCATTTTGTAAGCCAAAATCCAATATTAAACGTTCCTTTCATTTGAAAGGATTGAGTTTCTCCAGTGAAACAAACAGGTGAGCAGCAAGACAAAATATTATGACGTCTGCCATCAACAGGAAAAAAAAACACTGAATATCCAAACCCAATCTGAAAATAGAAAAAAAACCAACAGAAACAAACAAAAAAAAAAAAAAAAAGAAAACCCCCAAGTACCCGGTACCTCTCTGAAGCCTCACAGAAACCAAACCAAAAAAACTCCTTAAACTCAAAAAACCTGTTAAGAGCATGCTCCTCCACAATGTATGCCTGCCAATTACCAGGCAAAAGATTAGCAGCATTTTTTCTGATTTTTTAAAGCTTTCACTATTGAATGGAAAATTCATGCTTGCACAAGACGCTCTGTTATCCTTACATCTATGCAGACACTAAAAGCACAGCACAAGTCATGCTGAAATACATCAAGGTCTAATAACTGGTACTGGTTTATAGAGCTTATATACATAAGGTGTATATAAGCTGCAACAATGGAGCTGAACTGGTATTCTGCTGACCGTAAAGCTAATGGCCATTCTGTTGTCAGTCTTCATAGATCTGTGATCCCTTAGACTGAATGCCCACACGTACAATTCAGCTACATGAACATTAAATTACTGGAATGGAAACTACTGCCAGTTTTTCCAACATTAAGTTCTGAAATTTATATACATGATTTATCTGAGTGTAAAATCCAATTCTTTGCTTTGCAAAAAAAAAGAAGTGATGATAGTTGTAGCTTTTCCTTTGCAGTTTATAATACAAGTCAAATAAAATAAAAGTCATAATATATATACTAGAATTTGGCACAGGCAGCTGTCCTCAAATCTGAAAAAAAATCTGGTCTCAGCAGCCTGACAAGTAAATCACTTCTCCCTGCTAGAAATGATAGCTTCATTAGGTCAAGGCTAAAGCTGCTGTTCCAGCACATGGAGTAAGTACTGCATTTGTCTGGATTGTATCTGGCTTGAGTATACCCAAAGGACTTAAATTCTTGTCTTGCTGACTAGTTAGTCATCACAAGCAAAACTCTGTCTCCAGTACCCAAAAGGGAGGATTACTTGCTGAAACTAAAAGAAAAAAAGAAAACATTTACTTCATCACCATTTCAAAATGCACATATTCCCACACTCATATTTGTAAACATAGTGATAGACAATTTATATTTTTACTAAATTCTTTCAATCAATAGGCTCTGGAAGCACTTTGCAACCATAACAAAGCAGTATGGGCAAGCTATATACAAAAATCACATCACGCACTGCTGCATCCACTTTGGTTTTAAATGTGGCAACTGAAATGAAAACAGCAAATGCTTTGGAATATATGTCAGAGAAGAAAATACTGACTTTGGAACCAGAATTCTCATTCTGAGCTGTAAAAGTGATAGCAAGTTTGACTCCAATTAAAACCCTTTTTAAAAAGCTTTTTTTCCCATTTTTAAAGTGGATCTCTCATTACTATCTTTTAAACACTAGACCTTCCACCTTTACAAATCTGCCGAAGCTGGTGTATATACAAGTTTCCAACCATTAAAGAATTCCAAGGAACAAGTGGGGAGACCAGCTTTGCCCAGTGGAAATGGCACACATAAACCAGCTGTGCAACAGTATAAAAAAATCATTGGTCCCAAAGGAGCAACAGAAAGAATTTTATTGCCAGAAGCGAGTGTCTGTTCTGGTTTTACTAACACTCAGTAACGTATGCATGAAATCACATCCAGCAAAGTACTTATGTGCTGTGAAAACAATGTTATTTGTGCCCTTTTGCTTGACAATTTATCCTGTGTATGCTAGCAACTGCCTTCACATTAAAGATGAAAACCTTGAGCAGAAGTAGAAGTCTTGTAAGGTTTACGTTCACTGTGTTCACCATATAGACTCTTTGTGTCTCAAACAATGGCAGAGGACCTAACTACAGATCAGTAAGACATTATACTATATGAAAATGTTTAATGCCTATCCCTCTAGTTGACTGCAGTCTCTGTTACTCCTAGTTCATTCTCATCATAAATCACAAAAAGCCTACAAAAAAAAAAGTCTAAAAACACTTATTCAAATGTGACAAATCAAAAGCTGCATTACTAGTGCTGAACAGCTTCTGAGTAGTTGGGTTAGACTATTTGGTGCCAGCTTAATGGGAGAAAAGTATGGGTAGTTTTTCACCCTGGAAGAATCATTTATGGGTTGTAGGAAAAGGCCTCTCCTTCTTCCAGAGAAAATGAAGCAGCTTGGAGAGAGCCAGTCAAAATACAAAGAGAAACAGATTTGTACCTTTGGGGATCAAAAATGTTCTGCCAGGCATTTGTTAGCTTTATTTATTGCTGTTATTGCAAACTGTTGCCCCTCAGTTGAAGATGAAAAGGAAAACACACACAATTTAAAAGCCCTGGAAAGTGAAGTAGAAACCACTGTCAAAATAGCAGAAAGTTTTGATCAATTTTAGTTGACGGTATCAGCCTGAAAGTTCATGTGCTGAGTTCTACTTCTAGGAAAGAACACATTCTCCTAGGTGCAGTATTCACACTTCATCTTCTAGCCACTCTGCTCCAAACAGGTAAGTGTAGGCTAGTCTGTATTTCACTTTATTTTGGAATAACATTTTTGCAAAATGAAGCATCACTTCATTCCCTGTGAAGAGCTATGCCAGATAAGCACATGAAAATCCTTCATTTTCTCTGTAAAAAAAGAAAGAAGCATCATACAAAAATTCTCTGCTTAAGCTCTGAATATTTCATAAATGATCTCAGCTGTGTCACTTTATTGTGATTAATTGCATAAATGAACACATGAGGCGGTGTAGAAGAGTTAATAAACCTTCACCTCAAATATTTACAGCATAGTAGCATCAAAAGCTGCAGTAGATAAAACCTCAAAACACAACTAGATGAAGAGTGGTAAGCTGGAATGCTTAATGAAATATTCTTGTTTTTCTGGTTTTGTCTTTTTCATGCCTACGAAATCAAATTAATTTGGATACAAAGAAGCTTTATTTAGTAATAGAAAAGTACAGCACCAATGTTTCTGAATGTTCTTTTTAACAGCTTAAAACACTTAGTGAGACTTTCTGGTGCCATATTCCTCCCTAGGTTTAGATTATATATCATGTTTTTCCTCCTTTAAAGAAAAACACAAATCAAAACAATTTTCTACTAACGGTAATTTATGAGCAACTGGTAAAAGTTCAGCATCTTGTACTAGAAACTGTCTTAAGAATTGCTGTCATGTTTCCTGATCAGAGGGTTTCTTTTTGAAGAAAACTTCTGTTAAGTCTGATGAAGATAATAATCTTCTCTTAGTCTTGGCACAACAGAGTGAATTCAAACAGTACAAGAACTAATGTGAATTTCTGTCCACACTTCACACAAATGTACCTCAGTCAGCAACCTTCCAAAGGTGATGTGCCAAAATCTGCTTTCCTTTTCCAAACTGGAGGTTAAATGTGCCTGTACGAGCTCAGCATGGGCCAGCAGACACTGGCCAACAAAAAAATAGGCCCATTGGAGCAGCAGTTTCTTGCTGCTGTGCCAGGCAGTGGCCACCTTTTGCCACTGAGCTCCAAAGCAGTAATTAAATGTCTGTATGATACTACAACTGTTACTGCTACGAGCATCTACTTGAGGACAAGGAGGCTAAGAAAAACTGACGAAAGCATTCCATTATCCTTCCTAACAGTGACCATTTAGCAGTGTCTTCATCTGTGTCACCTAGTGCTTCTACACATTTCATCTGGCAAACACAGTGCCTTTAGAATAATCACCGACAACACCAAAGCCTCTAAATCGGTCAAATGAGCTGCCAGAGCAGGATGATTTTGGGTACAAAGCTGTAGCTAGCTGAACTCATTGGCGTTTGCCTGGCAATTCATGATTCTCTGCCAAGAGCTGGGGTTTAGATTTGAAAATCACTGCTTTGAGGGTTATAGAAGCCTTTTGGACAATGCCGGTTGTATACTTTCTGCCATATCACAATACTGTTGCTTTGGTTTATTAGGTATGAACATGCAGAGGTACTACCAGCTCCCGCTGTCCTTGTCACAAAGTTAAAGGTGAGTGCTCCCCACCTCCACCAGAAAATCATAAGCACCTTTCAAGGAGACCAAGTTCTTCAGAAGTAGCTGCAGAGGCTCATGAAAAATACAACTCTGGATACACAATCATTTCAAAACCACAAGCTCCTGAAACGCAAATCATTGCCAGCTGGGATGCTATTCTGCAGAAATATCCCTATGTGCTTATCCTGTTCTTATGCTGTTCTCCAAAAAACCCACTTTTGGCTGGGCTCAGGTACTAGGCTGAAGAGACTTTCAGTATGACTTACCAAGGATATTCTTATATTAATCATCAATATAGGTATTTTGAACAATATACTCCTGTGGTTAGCACACTTAGTAGGAGACAAGGTTTTTTGGCAAGTAATACAAATACTGCCTGAAAACATCACACTCAAGCCAAAACCTCAGTGATATCATGATATACCTTTATGTAATTACACTTACAGTGGTTCCAAGCAGAACAGTTGGAAAATCTTTACAAACTCAGCAAAATAACTGACAATGAATTGAGTTAGTGCCAAATCGAGCAACACAGTGCTGTATTTGCTGAAGTGTGCCCATGAAGAAAAGTAAAAAGAAAGCTAGTGCTGCTGCTGACTCCTTGCAGTAAGCCCAATACAGCTTGAAGGAAGTGTATTTTTGATGTGACTGAAATTATATGCTACCTAAGTATAATAATTTCTTAAAATAATACTTCTTTTATACTTGAAAAGGTTTGTGGTCACAGCAGTAATGGGATAGCTATGCCAGCCAACCTTCCTACCACAAATGTGGTTTGAGCACCAAAAAATTATTGAGTCTAATGTATGCTTGTTGAATAAGAAATTTAACTATCCATAGCAGCAAAAGCACTCAAATGTCTCTTTAACTGCATCTACAATAAGATTTTTCTAGGACTAACTGTGGCCAAACAGCTAAAAGCTAGCACAGGAATCCATAGATGGCAACTGCCTGTATCACCAGAGAATACTATCTGCAGAATGAGGATGAAATGCATTCCTTGAAGTGTGCATTATACAAGCGTAAAGATTCTGTCACTACTAAAACAAATGCAAGTCTTTCTATTCAAAACTACCTCCATTAGTAGAGTGAAGAGTGATAGATCTCATTCTGTGGCACTAAAGTCACCCAGCATAATCTGGCCATGCCCACATTATCAACTGCCTTTAAGAGTGGGTGACCACATCCAGACCATCTGTCTGTTGGGAAGAGTTTTTGGCTTATGCTAACTCCTATACTATGCCTGAGAGCTATCCAGTACAATTCTGTTTCACATGGGTCAAAGGCACACCACAGACAACGCCAGCAGCTTCAACAGATGGGAGACATCTTCCTCATCTTCCACGTACCATTTAATGGTAAAGAAATAATTTCAAAGTTATTTCATTACCCAAACCCTTGCAAAACCAGAAATGGCAACAAAAATTCCTACAATACTTTGTGGATTGTCCGGTATGCTTTTCTAATGAACAGGAAAATCCTACTTAGCATTTAGACCCTTTCTATTCTTAAGGCCTTACAATAAGTGCTAGCAAGGGGAAAGTTATATTAAGAGAGCCTGCAGTTCCATCAAAACAATGCTGCTAAAATTATTAAGATACAGGAAATAAAATGTTTCAATAAAATGTTTCAATACTGTGCTGAATATATGGCCACAACATATTTCTCATAACTAAAAAGAAAAATAAGAGCAAGCTCTCAGAATAACACACTGAAATCCCAATTCTTTATGTTTCATAGTCAGGGTCCTGTTGTTTGATACCAACTTCATGCATGAAAAAAGTGTTTAAAAGGAGTTTTATTCACTGAGACCCCTTACAGATAAAAGAATAATGACATCTTTAACCTTTAGCTCTTTGGCTGACTTCAAACAAACATCATACCATTTCCAAGGCTGGTGACAAAACTACCCAAAATCTGCTAAAAGCCTTCTGCCACAAAGGCAGGAAGATCAGGTTATGTTCCACATGTCAGTGAGTGGAAGGTAAGTACCAGACATAGTGAACAAAACTAACCTTTTGAGGATCGGAAGTGCTTGCTCGGTGCTGTGAAGCCTCTTGTTCCGTGCACATTTACAGCTGCCACGCGGAACTGGTACCACCTGCTTGCTCGGATGTCTGGCAGTCGAACCCGTTCATCCGTAGTCTGGTGAGGAAAATGGCACGCTTATACTTGTTGTTCTGACATGGCCAGTTTTTCTAACCTCTGCCATGCAACACCAGTCAGTCAGACTGAAGAGTAAGGATATAGTTAAATATACACCTGTGTCAGCATGCTGTGTACAACCACCTCACCTGACTACGAGCATCATTCTGCACTGCAAAGCATCCACAGTTGTGAACAAAATCATATAACCACCCAATTTTACAGTGCATTGTAGATCTCTTCTGGAAAAAAAAAGTAACCTTTAGAAAACAGGTGAAGCCTGGAAATTCACAAAACTGGTTTTCCACTTATCACAATCTTCACCAGTGTACAGGGTCCAGGTGTTCAGGTGTTGACATTTCAGAGAACTCATCATCCCAAGTCACAGGACTGATTTCTGCAGTTCTCAGTTCTCAGAATTAGGGGTCCAAACTGGCTTCTCGAAATCCAGTGCTGTGAGAAGCTGCCTTTTCTGGTTCATAGCAATCTCAAAACCCTCAGGTAATGAATGTAAGCCTTTCTAAGATCTTTGGCATTTATGGCAAAAAGAAACTCACAACCTTAACTCTTCCCTGAAGACCTCTCTCAGGTCATAGGAGATGACCTTTTCATCAACAACATCCACTGAGACTGCTAGTGTCATGAGTTCTATTTCCACCTTCTGTGGGGAGTGCCTTAGCTGCCAAAATATAGAATAAGCATAGATGCTCTCTGACCCCTTTCAGTAGGAAGCGCTTTACGTGCTCTTGTTCTGAATCCTGCTTTCCTCTATCTCTTTTCTTCCCCTTTACACTTCTAAAGAGCCATTTTCTGCACTGTTTCTTATTTTTCCTAAGGTACAAACACCAGGGATGAAACAAAGCCTCATGGTTACCCCTGAACCACTGCCAAGTACATAAGATGTAGCATTTTTTTTAGAACTCATCAGAAATTCATCCACTTGTTGTGGATTTTACTGTGGCAATTAACTGTCAATTATCCAGTTTTCAATTTTCTTTAGGATGTCATTTTTATTGTGGTTTAATCTAATTCTTTAATCAAAATAGCACATGAATCTGAACCAAATGTCATGTATATGTCTAAATACACTATGCAATCATTACTGATTATCATTACTGACCAAAAATGCAACTTCATTAAAAGTGTAGTGACAGCAATTTATTTAGCAATTTATAAGTTCTATTTTCTATAACTTTAAAAATCCATCTTCCTTGTATACCAGTCAATGTTACTTCCAGTGACGCCAAGCAGTTCCCCAGAAAAAAGACACAGCTGCTGACCTAACTCAGATAACCAGAGCTTGAGGAAGTTTCTTCAGATCTCCAGCAATGGTATGCTTAGGTCCCTCACCAATAAAATTTGTAGGTTTCATCCTGCACTTAATCTCTTTGTTAGGTGACAAGCAAAATGTAGAGAAACAGATATTTCTCTTGTGTATTGATGTAAAGGAAAGAAAGCATTTCTAAACTGCACTATCGACTGGCTCTCAGACTGGTAAGTGTTGCAGATGTGAGCAGCCCCCTCACGTGCTGCTGCTATTCAAGAGTCCTCCATTCGGACTGCTGTGTTTGTCTTTTTGGCTTAAGTAGGGGTACTTCATTGTCTGGCTCTTCTTTCTCTTTTTAAACTTTTGTGTTACCCATAGAATGCATTACTTCTCCTTTCTAGGGAAGAAAAAGCCTACCTGAACCAAGTCTTTACTATTTTCAAGCTATGGAGCACTTAAATGTGCTAGTTATTTCCTGCAAGCATGCAAACATATGCAAGAACTTACAGATATGATTTGACAATGACCTAGAGTAAAACAAACTATCACTATGTTAACAGAAAAAAAGCCCCAAGGGTATATTCAGGCTACTGCTGCAACTGAGATCAAGGTCAGCATCAATATCTAATTGTAATTAACTCATTACAACACTGCGGGTTTTTAAAAAGAGTTTGCTGAAATTAGTTGGAAGGCTAATAATCTGAACAAATGACCGCAAATTCCTCAGCTAAGGAATCTTGTTTGTCATTTGCACCAGCGCCAGTTTTTCTGCTAGGACTGATTAAAATAATGGATTTTAGTTTTGTCAGTCTTCTGAAGCAACTGTGAAATACTGTAAGATCAAATAATATGTCAATCCATACCAATAAAAATATTTTGAATTATGAAACTACTTTGGCATCTCTAAGCAACCTTTACATAAATTTAAGAAATTTCAAGAAAAAACTAAATACTACTAAGACACATTATACTGCCTTAATGGCAAACTGATTTGGGTTGTTTTTTTTTAATGGCTTCACTTAGTTCTCACTATTTAATTATGTTTGGAGCTGAGATCACAATATTCAGAGTCTTTTCATATCTGTCTTATAATAATATAAGCCCACTTAAAGGTATACTGAGTAGTATTACAGTAATCAATGGATGTTTCACTTTGTTCACTCCCTCTCTTTCACACTATCAATCCTGGATTCCCTTCTATAGTGCAAAGGTTTAATGGAAATGAGAGAGGACAACCTTGTCCTGCTGAGTTCATAGTTCTACACCTTCTTTTTAAACAACACACAGTTATAAAAGAATTTGCAGTCTGGAGAGTGAAGGGACATCACTCAGAGTATCAGAAGAACTGAGTCTACATTTCCTCCAATACAGAAGAAACCGGACAGTGCTGTACCCACCATATCAGAAGACAGAACACCTCCCCTGTTTGGAGAGAACACAATCCCACACATGGTGGCCACTCTCTAGGAATGTTACCAAAGCAAGACCTGAGTGATGGAGAAATAAACCTTTCCTGTATGGGACAGTAGTTAGATCCAGCATGGGCTTTTCACTGTCAAGAGCTGAGAAACTTTTTTTGATCCTCAGAACCTGAATTTTTCAGTCTATCAGAAACTTTAAATGTTAAAAAATATTAGGTTTTGACAAATCCAAGCTGAAGCACTTTTTGTCACAATCAAGCTAGCAGTAAGCACAGGTCCTTATTTATTTTAATAGATGAATAAAATAAGTAAATTTCATTATTGTCTGCCCATATGTATACATATGTGTTTGACTGTGTGTGTATGCTTGTGCTTGTATATGTATACACACACATATATACTCAACATCCATTCACACAACACAGATGTCTGAAAATAACCAACCTGGCAGATTTGAATTAACTTCATTAATTAACTTAATGCTAAGTTAAACTATCTAAATTTCCAATATAAAGTGTAATGTTGTTATTTTTAGAAAGCATTAGCATGAAATGGAATTAAAAGTTTGTTCACAAGATATACAGTATTCTCACAGGATAGTGCAGCAGGTCCTGCTCAGCTATTTAAACTTTAAACAGTAGTGTTACGAAATTTGATGTCACCATTTCATACACTTAACTTCATAGCGAACTACACTAACTAATATCTTAGCTTCCATACTTTTATATTAACCATTGGAAATTAGTCAAATGACTAGTTATGCCAAGTTTCGCAAAAAACATGCAGTAAAAACCTAAAGTTAAAAAAATCCCTTTTTCCTGAATTTAAAAATAACAAAAATTGTTTTCAATGTGTTTGCTTTCTTTATGTACTTGGAGTGTTAAATAAATGAAGAATTAAATATATAAATAAGTACATGCTAGATTGAGCCTTCCTCCTTAAAAAGAAAACATTAAAAAATGACCTTTTGACACAATAAAATGCAAAGGAAACCAACTTTTAAAAAATTATTTCATAAATACCAAGTAAAAATGTATGTAAGCCATGATAAATTACTTGCAAATTAGCTCACATGAAGGTAATAGAAAACAGCAAGGTATTTTGAAAAGTAATCACCTTAAAAAAAGTTATTGAATATTATAACCCCATTCATTTTCAACAGATAACAAAAATAGAATATTGGATGAGGAACTCTGATAAAATATTGTGAAAATTCCTATAAGAAGATGCTAACAATAACTTTGCATAACTGCACTACATTTGGGCACAGGCATAGAGAAATTTGGATTCTCACCCACAGCCTTTTTGATCTTTGACTGCTTTTTACGTGCTCGCTAGCTTAAGTTGCAGAGTAATGAAAGAGTCAGCATAATCTTCCCTGGATTCAGATGCCCTATGAGTTCTCAGCCGAATGGCTGAGCTCTCCACAGCCTTTGTCTGCACTTAAGCTCAGACGAATCATACAAGAAAAAAAAATCTCAGTTATGTGGACAAGAAAAGCCCAGAGTTCATGCACACAGTCACTTTACCCTAAGTAGATATCTACCCATCCTTGTTGCTCATATTACAAAATAAATTCTATTGTATGCAACTGCACTTAACAAATTTAACTGCCTGGTGGGATGTCTAAAATGACAAACACCATGGAGGTACATGACTCTGTGGAGACAGAAATTCTGATTACCAGCACTCCTCAAGGCACTCAGCCTGTGTTCCCCATACACAGTTCGCAAAGCCAGTCAGGTATCCTGAAGCTTGTTCTGAACTGACATCCCTAGTGGGGTGCATCACACAGTCAAATGTGTCTCTTGTGATGCAGAAGGGATAATAACGCTCTCAGAAAAATGTCAGTTGAAGGAGGCTTCTCCTGCTGCAGAGATTAACTCACCTCCTTCTGCCTACATGTAACACAAGCCCAGGAAAGGCAGATGTTAGGATTCTTATCACTTTGCACACTAATACATTTCTGATATATTCTCTTGTAAATCTATTGCAAGAAGGTAGAGGTTTGTGTATGCTCCACTACTGAGGAGTACATATAGTGCATGCTCCCAGAAATGTGCCTCAGGTCTGTTTCTGTGATGAGAAAAAGCACAGCAATGTGATACCTTTGCAGTCTGGATCCACCAGTCAGAAGAGTTGGGCTTCTACAGTCTAGCACATACACATGGCACGATAACAGTGAGGAGTAATTGAGATCTGGCTCATTTCTACTACACGGCATTTTCCTAGCAGCAAAGCCAGGAGGCTGTTTGCTGAATATGGAGAACGCATATTAAAGAACTGCACCTCAGTTGAGAGATAATACGTTAGTCATGGCAACTTTATCAGGTTTGGAGGTGTGCGTGTTCCCTTGGGTTTGCAAAAACAGGGTTTCACACCAGGCTCTGCTGTAGTGCATTTTACTGAGCAAGGCACACAGCGACAGTCCCCTGTAGCACCACTTTGAAACTAAGAACTTCACTTCCAAGTGTTCACTTTCACAAGCCTGATTTTAAGATAGATTTTCCTACATGATCTGAATTGAGAATGAACACAGATTGTCATAGAATTTAAACGTCTTACATTATTTTATGTTATATTTATATTTATATTCATTCAGCCTTTCCTTCTTTATCCTAGCTATAATGACATTTTGTAGGTCTTTTCAAAACCATCATTTTACTTTTCTTGTCAGCAGGGATGAGGATGAGGCAGTTTAGATAAATGACTGGAACTCTGCCATCCAGGTGGACTGTCAGCATGTTAAAAAACAGATTGAAACTGGGAAAGAACTAAGTGAAAATTTATGCTCTGCTGCCTGTTTCTCATTAAGAGACATTTGCTCATGAATCTTACATTTTCTGTCTGGATTGCACTGAGTGATAAGAGCATGACATCACAGTCTTTTCCAAATTGGGAGGCTAACATCTTAAAGAAACAACTTTACAAAGAATAAAGGACTTAATTTTTTTCACTCTCTGTTTTATATTTAAAAATTAAATGGCCTTTTCTCCAACTGCATTTCTTGCCTTTTTTATAAGACCCAAGCTGTGCCTTGGGATTGTGCACAGAATCCCACTGACCTCAAAACAACTATGTATCTTATATGCTTTCTTCGATGAACTTTGGTATCTAGTTCTACATTTTTCAAGTGATTTGTGGGTTTCAGAAACTTTGGAATTCCCATTGAAATTGATGATAAGTATATCCTTATAAGAAAGTGCCACTCACTGGCCTTAAGAAAATGAAACCTCCATCTAGTTCTATAGATTTTTATCTATAGAGAGCCAACCCAGAGAATAAACTCATTTTGAAAACATAAACCTCTCAGATTTTTTTCTTTTGGGGACAAGAAAACCACTGTTTATTTCTTCACTGATACATTCACACAATTTTTATGAAGTCATTTTCTATAACGGAAAAACAGGAAGTGAAAATACTGAACTTCATTTCTCCTGTGTAAATCTAGGAAACAGTTCATTGAGCAGTGAAGTAAGGCCTTGGAGATCTGGATCCTGTTTGCAGCTCTGTCATGACCTGAAAAGAGACCCCATAAAGAAATTCCTCTGCATCAGCCTCCCCATCTGTAAGTGATCTAACTTCTCTGATCTGAAAAGGACCTTCAGATCATGGTCTGGAAGCTAGGGATCCATATCACTTTACAAAGAACTGACCTGTGCCACAGTTTGCCAGTTAGTAGCATCATCCTCACTTGGATGGATTCCTTGATTCCACCTCCTCTGAACAACATAGATCACAGGTTCAATAGAAATATTGAATTTTGAAGACCATTTCACCTCCAGGTCTCCAGACTGAAGTTCTATGAATTTTAACTCTTTCCGGGGTTTCAGTGGAACACCTGTAATAGGAACATGCGGATGAAAATAAGTGAGCAATTTACAAAATGCAATCAAACCATATGTGGATGAAGTTATATAAAAAATAGTTTAGAAAGAGCATTGGTTGGTCAGACAGAATTAAAAAAGGGGGGGAATTGATAGGCTGATGAGCTTATTTCTTTATTTCATTTAAAAACTAAAGGATCTGAAAGTTGTAAGCTAAAACTGATCTTGCAGAAAACATTTTCCAAATATACTTCAATAACGTGGAGAAAGTTATCTCATTTTAAAATGACACTGAAGGACAGTTATTTCCATTGTTTTTACTGTTGACAATATCATCCTTTTTAAAAAACTGCAGCAGCTTGAAAGAAAAAACAACTGTTCAAATTTGTCACCTTTTAATTAAACTAACAAATCCAGTAGTTTTCTGGATTTGTAGAAACACTTCTCTAGATGTAGACACACTCATATATTTGAGTGTGCAGTATTTTGTCACCTTAGGATATGTCACAAATAAGATTGCTATGCTGACATATAAACCTCCTTAGCAAGTTATCATATGCACTTAAGTAATTTTGTCATTTCAGTGGGTGACCACAGAGGTCCCACTGTACATGTTGGTTTGATAAATTGCTTCCTCCTTGGTCTGCCACAGATGACTGAGTATCAAAGTTTCCTTAGGTGAACAATCCACTTTTATATCTTAAGAAGTCTTCTCCTAAATCTTATCATAAAATTAGCTATAAATAAAATAAAATTGATATTGTAGCCCTTAAAGAAACCTAAAATCAACCTGAAGAAAATCCATGAGATCTGGTTATCTCATAGCAGTTTAAACCCTGGACCTCCTTCAACAGCCAGCAGTCTTAGTCTAATATAAGCAACATCACAGAATATGTCAGTTCGGATTTCCACATTTGAAAATTCTTCTTTAATTATGATGTACAATAATCCTACAATTTGCATGTTAAGGAAACTTCCATCTAGTTTGCATTTGGGGCACTTGGATTTGCTTGACTGCAAGTATCTCAGTCTCTCCACTGTTATGTAATTGCGTGCAGATGGAGTACAGCAGCAAACAACAAGAGCACAGCACAAGTACATTTTAAAATACTTAGTACAACCAGCACAAACAATTTTGTATCCAGATGTGTAGATCTAATCACTCTTCAAAGTGCTTCATATTATGTAAATAGTCGGGCCTTTCATCATGCTGGAACAAATTAGTCCTCTGAAGTCTACAGTGCTTAACTGAAGGATTCAAATCACTGACTGCTGTGTGTGTGCAATACCAGAGCCCAGGAAAAATTATTCTAAAGGCATCCTTCAGATGGCACAGGCATCTTCAAACCATGAAAAATAAATGCACATTGGTCCATCATAAGAATCTGTACATTAAATGTTGGTTCCCCAGGAATTCAAAAAGTTTCCATGGGAGGGTTTTGAACAGTAGAGGATATATTCATGGCATCAGTACGATTGTAAATACAGCTGCTCCAAGACTCACAGACGTGCACATTTAAAACTGCACATTATTTTTTAATATCAATCTATTTTTCTTGAAGCATGAAAGGAGCCTTTAAATTGTGGATAAACATCTGACTCTACCTATCCTATTGTGATATGGTCATACTATCATATTTTTTAAATGTCACAATCTTCTCTTCGCAATTTACCTCGTCCAGATCTGCACTTTGGTCTGCTGAATGGATTGCTCCCATACATATTTCAGACCAAATTAGTTAGTCTGGTTTAGACACCCTAACTTTTTATTAGAAAACAGTCCTCACACATTAACACACACAGGAGTATCATCATACCCAAGAGACCACTAACTTCTGAACAGGAAAAAAGTGATGGGCAATTTTTTATGCTGTCACCAGCTGAGTGTAGAAAACGATATGTCCTTGTCCTTACTTGGGGATGTATGTGTGTACATACACATTAGACAAAATGAACCCAATCAAGCATATTCCATCTCTTTCTCCTCTTTCCTTTATTTTTTTCTACTATTTTAAACTCGTTTACTTCTAAGTAGAGATGTTGCCCCCATTTCTACCTCTGAAGTATCAAATCTACTTTTGGCATTTACTGTTATTTATAGCATCATGATGCCCATATAGAAAAAAAAATTGATAGGCCACAGAGAAAGGACACTTCCTGAAGTCCTTTACTGGTTGAGATAATGCACTGCAGGGGCGTTGGACTAGATGACCATCATGGTCCCTTCCAATCCAAGCCTTCTCTGATTCTGAGTCTAAAAGAGGTGGGTGAGGCAGATGACAGAAGAGCAGGAAAGAACATTTGAAAGAACATATTTCCAGTAAAGGGAAATAAACACGTGAGGACTATGTAACTGATTGAGATGGAAAAAAAAAATGGAGTTAGAAGATTATAACAAATGCAAGCCAATAAACAGTTATAATAACAAGTGATTGGATTTATGTTAATCCAACACCATTTACAATATACGACTTTGGTGCAAGTGTACTTACATTAATATTCTTTTAGGATTGAGCTTTAGCACTTGGTACTAGAGGGTAAATCCACTTTGTAAATCCAACAAATCAGATGGCTATTTTATATCTACTGTCGTAACTAATCTCCAGAGATCTCTTGATCAACAACAAACTGTAAGAGCTTCTGTAGAGTGTTAGATTCAATCTGAGTTCATTTTCTAGCTGTGAGTGCTGTCAAACTGATAAGTACTAAACTTATTCACTAGTTCTTAGTCATGCTTGCAGAGTTTGCTCTTCCTTAGTGACAGGAAGGTCATGTACTCCTGGAGGAAATGAATAGCAAGCCTATTCTGCTTCTATTTGTCCTTTGTTTCAGAAAGACAAGTTGAAGAGGCTAATTAGCTGGATTCATCAGCTAAGAAGGCAGTACAGCATTGGGCTCGCACTTCCTTCACAAGAAATATGTGCTCTTACAAGAAAGCAACTCCTGTAGATAGGTGATAACATGTTACACAAGGTTAGTTGTGTTCCTATATAATTAGGCTGAACAGTAGTAGGTTTTCCAATGTGCAGTAACCCAATATATTGTGTCCTCTCCAAAAATGTTGTCTTATTTCATTTGTTTGTTTGTTTGCTTGTTTGGTTTGTGTTCAACTTTTCCAACTGTTAGATTTACTGGAATGCTTTGCAGTTGTGGTATGGAGCCTGATCATGTAAATCACTGTGCATACAATAAGGATGCCAGTTTAACACCCTCGATATTTCTCTCAAGAAGATGAAAGAAATAACTAAATGTTCCATTTTAATAATTTTGATTTAGAAAGATGCTGTATATAAGAACGTATTCATTCCTTATGTTTTTAAAGGGACTGCTTGGAAGTGTCTTGGAAGCAAGAGAATTTCCCTTTTTTTTCCCTTTAGGGCTATTTTTACCTGCTTGGTTTATAGACATAAATGTTATTTGTGATTAATAGGACTAGAACTATTTATCATTAAATATTTTCCTACTGCATCATCTCTCATCCACATCAAAATAAATAAGATTTCATCTAAATTGTCAAGGTTGTCCTGCTTAAGATGATTCATAATAGCCACATGTTTGCATTCCCCAGTTTTCCAGACATGGGCTTCACAAGGGAAAAAAAAGAGAATTGGAAACTTGAGCAGCATGTTTCTCTGGCTTTCCACCCTTCCAGTGTCCAGCCACATCTCTATAGGCACCATCCATACACACTCCTGTGAAATGAAAGGGCTGGTTTTCTAGGAGACTATTATGGTTTGAAGTTATCAGCCCAGTATGAATACATATTAATAATCTCTACCTTTGTACAGATTTTTTGGAACTTGGCACGTATGACCACATCCATTGGAACAGCATTTCTTCACTCCAGAACATTCACTATCAGCTTCACAACTTTCAACACAGGCAGCTGCAAAACCACTGGCCTTCTCAGGTGCTGGACAGTCCCCTTGCTTTACAGACAGGATGTATTTAAGGAATTCACAGCTAGTTAGGCATTCATAATTCTTCTTGGGGAAAAGAGGCTAAAGGAAAAACAAAAGAAATGTATAAAGTTTTTGACAGGAACAAAAAAAAAAAAGGGAAGAAAAAAAATGTTGTACGTTTTCCAAGACCTCCAAAGGAAAATTCAGATTTTCAGCTTTTGCAAGACTGTCCCTGAAGGTTTATATATTCAAGCCACTTCTAAAAAGTGTTCCAAATACAGATTGATGAATTCCCTCAAGTAAGACCACCATCTTTAATGAAACAAAGTTCTTCATATCTACTAGCTTTCCATTTTTTCCTCACATTGGCTGGCTACATAGTTGCTCAATGGCAGATATTCCCAAAAGAAAGGGAAGCAATGGTCAGTCTGTCTTTTTTTTGCACTGGCCAACATTCTTCCCTTTGTACTTCATAACACTTTACTCACAGTATTTGATGTAATGCCGCTCCAGATAAATATGTGAAATTTTGTTTCATCATACTTTTGAACTGAGTTGGCTAAGAGAAGATTTTGCAGCATCTTTATGTTCCTGCCAGCATATTAGTAATGGTATAACTCTGGAACTAATAAATTCTGATAAAATGATCAGCAGAAATTACAGATTAAAGTAAGCGTTAAACATATTGATTAAAGATCAAAGTAAATGCTCGTCTTTGAGAAATCAAGTCCTAAATCTACAAGAGGTCGCCTCAATGCTTAGACATTTTATAGTATGTGTATCATTCACAGGTTTTCAAGGTTCACTTAAAGGTAAAATTATTAAAAATAGCATCTAGCACCCTATGGGGACTATTGTGTGTGATATGGGGATTTTAACTCCTCTTTTATCTGGTGCTTTATTTAGTTTGGTGTAAAAACAGATAAAAGTGAGTCCCTCAAAGTGATAGGTGGAACTGTAGATGGGCACCCATAGAACTGGGATTCTTCTCTATAGCCTGCCTTTCTACCTCAGAGCAACCCAAAACATCCCACTCTGACAGATTTACGTATTTCTGTCCTTACACAGGAATTATAACCACTCTCCATCCAACTAGTCATGTAACTTCTGCAACTTCCTTCCATATTCAAATTATTTGTTTTACTTATTTTTACTGCTCTCATATTTCTGGCAAAATGAGAAAGAACCTTCATGATTAAGGAGGCCCAGGTATTTCACAGACTACATGTTAGCTTATTGTCCAAAGTCACCATGATCCAAGGATGTGCTGCTAAGTTTCCTCTCCCAATCCAGAATTTTTTAATCGGGTTTTTAATGATATATTTGGGTGTAATGGTTTAATCAGCCTAAAGGCTGCCAAAATGAGCAGTTCTTATTTATCTTATTGACCCCAGAGATCCTTGGACACGCACTCCTGCAGTTCCCCCCACTGGAAAACACCTGAACCAATAATAGCTAAACCAGCAGGAAATTGAATTTATGGGGAAAAAAACAGCCATATGTATTGCCTCCTTTTCTTCTTCACACATAAGGTTCCTTTAACATTAGCAAACTTATTCAGCAGATAAGAAGCATATAACAAGCAGAAGCCTTGAGAAACACAAACCAAAATTGTTGCTTCCAGGTTTTTTACAAAACAAAATGATTGAAAACTCTCTCAAAGGAAAACATCTTAATTTAATCCAATCAAAAAGTGTCCATGGAGCATACACAAGTCTGAGAGAAAGAAGGAAAGTGGTCCCATGCTTTTTTTGGTTTTTTTGGGGTGTGTGTTTGTGTGTATAGGAAGCTAATTTCAAATCCTAAAACATCACAAATTTGCAGCTAGTTAATTAAAAACTTTATAGCTCCCTGAGGCATAATAGGTCCTCAAGGGTCCTCCTCCTCACCTTATTTCACAGCTCATTTTTCAGTTAGCTGCTAAATGTCCTGCTCCCTATTACAAGCCTTTGAAGTTCTAAATTTAGCTTCAACCGCAAAACACTAATCAGAGAGGGATGCTCACTGGTTTTAACTAAAATAGAACAGTGTTCTACAAATATTTTCCTTTTAAACCAATTTAATACATATTTTCACCCATATCTGGAAACATTCAGCCTGAGTGAGAAGTGATATACAAGAATGACACAAATTAGATCCACTAAAACAGCTTTAATACACTACCCTAGAGTTTTGTATATGAGGAAGCAGCAATTAATCTGGGTTAAAGAATTCTTACAAGGATTGGTTTTATGAGAAATTTTTAGGTTTTCTTCTATTGTAACTACATGGATCAGCAATACTTATTTACACATAGTTGGATGTAAAAATCTTTTTTTAGTTGAAATTACAGCTTTTCCTAATAATCTACGTGATGCTTAAAATCATTTTAACACCAGATATGCTCTTTTATCAGAAAAGGTGTGCCCACAGTGACAATGGAGGAGTTAAATCAGTATAGCAGTGAGATCAATATATTAAGGTCCATTTTATTTTTTTTATAGTAGAAGCTGAAAATCTTCATAGACATGCAGTTTCATAGACTTGCACAAGGTGCATCTTTATATTGACTTTGTTATAATAAAGCAATATCCTATTGAGATATTTCCATTCTGTACTCAGCAGAGCCATGTTTTAAAACCAACAAAATGATCTTCTAATTTTTGTTTATCTGATTTAGGTTTGCTTATTCACAAGGTTATTGTGAGACATGATTCAGAAACAGTTTTCCAAAGACTTGTTCCTGAATAATTACATATTTTGATAGTAGCCTTCTAAAGTAAGAGTTCACAAACCAGCTAATCCTGGAGAGATATTCATTCAGAAATCAGTCTGACTTTCATATACAGGAAAGACAACTTTTCTAGCTACCCTGCAAAAGGATTTTCACACAATGGCATTTTATCTTTTAAACAAAGCCACTCTTTCTCACATGGCCAGAAAAGACTGAAGGGCATGTGGTATAAATAGCAACTTACAGGAGGGATTTAGTATTACCTTCTGAGAGAAGCCACATAAGTGTGACTGGATCAAGTCTTAAAACTTCAAGCTGAGGTAAATTATTTGGTCAGAAAAAAAATACTTTATTTATACTCAATATGGCTAAATTGTTTTATGTTTATCCATTCAACTGAAAGTGAATGGTGTAAAAATCCCATGTTTGTTAGCTGTATCCTTGAAGCTAATTATTTAAATTAAAGAGACAGCTAGAACAAAGTGAGAAACAGTGCCCTTAGGCTGACATACCTCACAAAAGCTTTGGCAATGGTTTTTCTTCAGGTCCCAGGACTCTTTGCAGGGCTCCATGCACTAGGAAGAATCAGGTGGCAAAAAAATGTCAGAAATAAAAAGAAATAAACAACCACAAATTGCTTCATTTCTTCTCCAGTTGTTCGCTTGGCCCAGAGAAAGTTAATAATAATCTTTACAAACCACTTCTCCTGAGGATAAGATTGTGTTATTGAGTCATGGTGTCAGAGCAAGGTCATGCCAAGCCATGGTTAGATTACAAGAAACATTTTCAGTATTCCTTACTGTACAAGGCAATTGCCTCACTTGTTTATATGCCATCCTATTTTCCGCCTTATTGAATCAAGGCTCAAACATCATTTAACATCGTGTCACTGGGTCACAGAATCAATGTCAAAAGCACTGCTGTAAACTACAGAAAGTTAAATCTTCTCGCTGACCAGACTAAAGGTTACATGGGCACATTGTTTTCTAAAGCAAGAAACTATTTTGTCAAGCAACTCATAAGAGGCTTAACCACTCTTCCTGTATAAATAGACAATATTCTCTGCCCTGCTAGCAAAACCACTTTATTTTAAGTACCACATTATCATTTCTTCACCTTCAGCCTCTGCTGCAATTGTCATACAGAGTTGAGACTCAAGATCTCCAAACCAGAGTCAAGCTTCACAGCAGAGCACAAAGAAAATTCAGACTATTAAGAGCATTTCCTGCAATTGAAACATAAATTTAGAGCTGCATCCAGAAAACTTTTTTTTGCTAGATAGATGATCTTGGAAAATACTAGCATTGTTGCAAATTAATAAGACCTACTCCTTCAGGTAAGAGTGGAAAGATACTTATTGCACCAAAAAGAAAGTATTTCTGTTTTTTGTTCCTCTTGTACAGTTGGACCCATATACATTTATGCTATTCAAAACCAAGCATAATTACATATAGGCTGTATCTCAGCTGGTCAGCTGTATCATAAATGCAGTAAAAAATTTAATCTTTTAAAAGTTATGCATTTTTATTACTAGCAACTCGGCCTGAAAATATAACAAAATCATTAGTCACAGAGGTTACATATTTCAGGAATGAAAAATATATATACATATTCCTATGCGTATATTTTAGTATTTTAGACCCACTTTCTAGCTCTACAAAATTCAAAATAAGCTGTATACAGAGTAATTAGGATAAATTATAAAATATCACTGAAATCAATAACTTCAATCAATTCTAGTGCCATTTCTCCTGTGCTAGAGATACAGCACATTTCAGCCCAGTTCCACTGTCATGACAATTTTATAAGTCCCCTAACTGTCTGATGGATTTAGCTCAAATGTTCAGAGGTATAAATGCTGTAAAGACACAATGGGCAAGATTGTGATCACGTTTGGACTTTGTCATTGCTCCTCGAGGCTGTCAGGATTTCCATATCTTTCCCTATTCTGATTCTTTCTTCACTCCTGCACAGCCACATAGAGCATATTTAAACCAGCATATCTGCTGTATTGAGATGAGAACCAGGACCAAGTGCATGCTGACTGTACTGCTGGACCAACTACCTTGCAGGCTCTAGAGCAGAAAAGTTCGTACTCCTGGAAGGAAATACCAAAATACTGCATGACTCAGAAGGTCCTGTTCATCCAAGGAATTTGTACCAGGATGTCTTTAGCTGCATGTAAGTAGGCTCCAGCACTTGGTGCCTAGTGTGGCTGCAACTCTGTCTCAATTATCACTCAGAACAGCCCAGGGTACTTCCAGTTGAGTCTGCACCAATTTTGACAGCTAAAACTGAGCAGTTGGGCTCCCAATAGCCTCTCCCCCTTCCCCTGCTCAGGGAAATGGGAAAGGGAAATGAGAGAAAAAGACTTGCGGGTTGAAAACTAAAACAACTTTAATAAAATATTACTGCTACTACCAAATTTATGAAATTGCATCCTCATCCCACCCCTCAATGACTATACATTGCCACAAATGCAGACATAGGGAAGAGCCAGCAGCAGGAGAGAGCTGAGCTCAGGAACCTCCTACAGCACCCCACCAGCTTGAGAATGTCCTTGGTTACTACAGGAATAAGTATAAGCAATGGTCTTTCTGCATACCAGTGCCCTATGTTATCACTTCTAGAAAGAAACAGCACCTGAAAAACATACAGGAAACTTTCAGACAACGAGTTTACTTAGACAAGACTTAGCTGAAGTTAGAAAAATAATGCTACTTTAGCTCAAACTATAACAGTGTTCCAGATCCAATATGTAACATACACACTAGGCCTGAAGTGTACATTGTGTACAAAAATTTGTCTTTTTTTCCAGACACTCAGCTTTCCAATAATCTCTCTGTCCTCACACACTTGAGCCTGTCTCATTCTGTTCAACTTTCTCATCTATCACTCTGAGCTGCAACTTTTGTCTGCAACTTTTATCTCTCATCTATTACATGATTTGCTATGAATGTGCATCAAGACGAGTCTACTGAAGAACACACATGTTGCAGTGCTGTGTACAGTACTGAAGTAAAACTTTTCCCTGTCCACTATGGATCTTCCACTTTTCAGACCTCCTAGCCAACACAAGCAAGAACATCTTTCTTCCTTATCTCCAAGTCTTCAGAGGATATAAAAAAGCATACATCTTCAAATTTAAAATTCATATACTATATTTCTAATGAAGTCAGTGCAACTCAACAAAGGCCCGGCCCAAGCTCCCCTAGACCAACAGGAGTTACTTCACTGGTGTTTAGCTTAGCCTTGATCTATGAAAGCAAAGCAGAGTATATTTCTCACCAATAAGAGTTTCAAGGAAATTCTAAAACAAACATGAGAAAAATGTGCCTGCCCAATAGGTAAACGTATCCAGGTTTTCTGGATTAGTGTAAATGTGTGTACCTCTTAAAAGGATACTGAAATCCTCTAACAAGGATAAGGAAGAATCTAGGCCAAGCAGCAGCTGGCAGCTGGTTTTGACTCTGCTTTACATAATTAAAAGTACCTTGCAGACACTACCACCCACCCTCAGAAGTTAAACTTAGGTATCTGGATGACACACCACCAGCAGGCAGGACAGCAGCAGCTTGGGAAGACTCCTAACGGTCCATGCAGCAGATGTTACTGGTCCCTTGGAGCTACCACTGGTTGCCACCCTGGCACCACTGCAAAAGCCACTCTGCTGTTGGGCTTTGGCAGGTAGAGATATGAAACACAACATCGGAACCAGTCATTATGGGCTGGTAGCACTCTTTGGAAGATGATAGGTGTTAATCATGCTGGCCTTGCTAAACTGAATTCTTTTAAAGCACCTGTTCTATCATCTCCTGTGGTTAAACCTTGAAGCTGTAGGCTTGCTTTTTTAATTCAGATTGCTTCAGAGTTGGTATTCAGTACAAAACAATTACCTAAAAACCCAAAACTATTGCTAATAGAAAGTGCCTTAGTATCCCTGCACATATGTGTGTGTGTATATCCACACACGTATACGAGACATTATTTCAGAGCAGATAATCAGACTAAGTCGTCTATACAAAAATACAAAAAAAAGGAAAAATACTATTTCAGTCAAGGAAGGAGGAGTTGCTTTAATCTATTTTGGTTTATATTTTTTAATTTCATAGTGTCATAGTATCATACAATCATAGAACAGTTTGGGTTGGAAGGGACCTTAAAAGATCATCTAGCTCCAGCCCCACTGCCATGGGCAGGGGCACCTCCCACCAGACCAGGCTGCTCAAGGCCCCATCCAACGTGGCCTTGGACACCTCCAGGGATGGAGCAGCCACAACTTTCCTGGGCAACCTGTTCCAGTGTCTCACCACTCTCGTTGTGAAGAATTTCTTCCTGTCTAATCTAAACTGTCTTCCTTCCACCTTCTTAGTGGAATGCCCCTTATTTCCACTAAAGTGTTCCATGGAAGTCTCCTTGCTGGCTCTTACTCCCTCAGGAACCCCCAGCTCATCTCCACAAGATTTGAACTGTGCTGCAGTGTCCCCAGCATGCCCCAGGGCAGCAGGTGGAGGGGCTACACCAGCACCCCATCCCTCTAACCATTCTGTGTCCTCCTGCAGCTTACACTAGGCAAGCCTTATATTATTTCCCTCCTGCTTCCCATCTTGTTTAAGGGCCTGTCAATGAGCCCTGCAAGTTCCTGAGCAGTAGTCTGAGGGCTGTACCAGACTGGGGAGTTTCCTAGTGATGACCCTATACGTAGGGTCTGCTCAACATACTGGACCCTCTGTTCCCCTTAGCAGTGAGTCTCCTACAACTATGACTTGCTTCTTCTTGCTTGTGGTGGTTGTTGCAATATGGGGTATGTGTCATTCTGGCCTTGGCTCCTCCTCTGGTGTAGATGGATTGACACCCGCATGATCCACTGATTGGACCTCCACAGATAGAACCTCAAACCTATTGTGCAGATGAATCTGGGGAGGGGCGGGCAAGGCAGTTGGCCAAAATTTGTGCTGCCCCATTTGTGGACTAGAAATTTCTTTTTAAAAAAACTTGCAGTTAAGGGCCCTGCAAGAGAATGAACTACATTTTTAAATATCTATAAAGCAACTATGAGATTAATGTGGGACACAAGCTATTTGCACTATTTTGGAAAGGGATTTTTCAAAACAGTCCACAGTTACTTTTGCTTAGGAAATATTGCCTTTGACCCAAGTAGAAGAGTTACACTAACACAGAAATTTTGAAAGTCTTGTGAATTGCAAAACATCATTTAAGTACTGAAATAAATATTTATTCAAATACTGTATATTTGTTCAAACCTTGCATTTAAATTAAATAGCTGAATATTTATAACTATTTAAACATTTTAAAAAATTATTTATTTCAGAGTGGAAGAGTCTACCCTCAGTGTTTTTTGAAATAAGGGATCTTCCTACACTAAAGTAGAAACAAGGCATATGCAAACTATCATAAAAAAAGGATTAAATCAAAGTGTTATACCCACAATATAATTATTCATTTTATTATTGTTCATCATTCTAGTTGCTCACAACAGCAAGTACAGAAACTAATCTTTTATGTTTATACTATACATTTAAAAGTTTTGCTGTCCTAAGGTATTTAACTAATCAGAACCCTGATGGTTAAAAAAATATATCTATCTTTCAGTGTGTAACAAGCCAGTGTACAGGCTTCTAAGAACCTCCCATGTCATGAAGGCAAGTGCCTTAAAAAAGCACGTACTCACTACTAGGCACTGAGCACAGAACAGTCTTCAGGCCAGGAATTTAACCAAAGCCAAACGATACTACAGTGTTCATCACTCCTGAATTACTTTGTGACAGGCACACTTAGATATACGACTGCACCCAAGGGAAGCATGAGAAACTTAATTCTCAGTTTGCAAATCTTAACACAGTGGCAGTCAACACAAAACTAAACATAAGCAGGCAGTGAGAGAAAAATAACTGAGTTTGAGTTTTTTCTATCTTCATTTGCTCTTTATAATTAGGCATAGAAATTGTTATTTTCTGTGTTACAAAAAGCGGACTATGAGGTGGCTGAAGAATACATTTTTTTGGTTTCAGAACTGTAAAAGAACAACTGTATATTCACCCAGCCAAAATCAATTAATAGCACGTTGACTTGGTAGAACATTATTAGGTATTACCAATATCACATCATAGAACATAATTTCTTTTGAACAGTTTGAATAACTACTTTCCTTCTTTATTGTATGACTAATGAGAATCAGAATGTATTTACTGAAACTATTTCTCATGATAAAACTGAGGAGACGCACTGGGAAGATTTATAATCTAAATAAATTCAGCACAACAACTAAAAAAACCCACCAACTCTCATTACTTCTGGATTATGTTTTCCCAAAGGTCCATACATGAAAAAAACCCAATCCTCAAACATTCTTTTATTGGAAGATAAAACTCCTTTATGAATGCCAAAAGGAGATAAGAAATATCACTATTTGGATTCCTGCTTGAATCAAAGATCAAATTAGATTCTCCAACTTGATGCATGAGTCTGATTTGATACTTCTGCATTTATAGTGAGATGGTGTAACTCTAAAAGCTATATCTGTAAGGAAATCATTTAGCAGAATAGGAAAATACTAATTATATATAAAAGTCAGTAAGAATTGCAACTCAACGATTTGCAATGCATCATATGAAAAGCATTCTGGGATGACACCACTGTAAGGACTTTGGTTGCATACCTTAGGAATGCACTTAATTTTTTTCAAATTATTCTCTAAAACTATATTTGTACATTTGTCTCTTGACTTTCTGGGTAATGAATGTCCTCATAAACTTGAATGGGCATTTACGTACTATAGACTCCAGGTGGTTACTTGAATGCTGCATACTAAAATGAAGTGTTTGGTTATGAAATTGAAGTTATACTTACTCATTTGTATAACTGCTTTATTTTTTTTTTTACTCTCCAGTTTAAATCTTTTACCAGGACAAAGGTATGGGCTGTCTATGCACCCAGAACAGAGAAGTGTGACTCTTTCCACATGAAATCTCAGAACTATATACAGTGAGAATTTCAGGCACTAAAAGTAAGGACTCTTAAAGAGGCAGGTAAGTGAATCCAGAGCTGTGATGCAAAAAAACCTTCTCATTTCCATGATGGATCATTGTTGATGCTCTAAAAATCCCTTGTTTGATGGCTTGATTGATCAGAGGCTCCACAAGAGTGGTTCATGGTTCTCAGGGTATTGCATTCAAGATTGTGGGCACCCTTCCTAGCAATCAAGTGTCTAAGATGAGACATTGCAGCACTTCAGGTATGAGCAGTTTCAGGTGCTTGTACACCCCATCAGGTCAAGCACTCACTGCACACATCATCTTGTTTAAAACAAAACCTTAGAGGTAGAGATGCACTAACAAATCAGTCAGTTCCTCAGCCACCCCAAAAAACACGTGCCCAGAGAAAAGTGTTCATTTGCAGCATCAGTACCTGTCATATTAGCTTGTGGGTTGATATGTGCTGCTCAAGAAGCCTCTGAGCATTTTGTGAGATCCATTTTAAGCCAAATCAATCTCTTACTTCTCGGCCTCTTTTGCCTCTCCTCACCCATTAGCAGACTGAACCGCCAGACTGCTAATCATCAACTTCTAGAAATTTGGTGTGACATTTTAGCTCCTGAAATTCAATTACATTTAATGTAGACTAGGAGATATTTAAGTATCTTTAAATATTTGCAAGTCTCATAGGAACAATTGTGAAATGTATTCATTTATGTGCAACAGCAGTTTCATGTCTCTACCTGGAGTTAGTCTTCTGTTCAAGTTACAGAGATTCTCATGAGAATTACACAAGTAATATATTTCCCTTGTAACAGAACAAACAAATGGGTTAAATGACAGAGAAAGATCCCCTGTCTGTGTTGCCTGTTCTCCTAACTGTAGGTCAGTGAGCATCATGATTTGGTGAAAAGGAGTGATTTTGTATTCGAGGATCAAGTCTTAATTAAATTAGTTACAGTTGGGGGTTACTCTGTGACATTATCTTGTACACTGGGAACCCAGCTGATACTGTCTGAAAGTATTACTAATTGTAGAGCTGGTTTTGAATGAAAGCCAGGTCTTAGATTTTAAATGGTCACTGAAGAATGTGCTACTTGGTTAGAGTGATCTGGGTCTCAAAAACCCTTTGAGAAGCACTTCTTAGTCTTTCTCGAAATGTATTTTTTGTTGTTCTATACCGATGACATCCTGACGTGTATTGTGATAGGGCAGATGACAACGAACAGATTACTTTTGTGGAATTTGTTAAAATCTGCAGGTGCTAGTTTATTCTCAGTAATAGAAATGTGTGTGTATATATATACACACAGAAATACACAAAGAAAACAAAAAATCCTTCATTTGTAATCAACTTTAAGACTGTGCATCCTTACGTTTTAGGACAGATGACCACTTCATATTTTCCAGAAGTCAATTACTCAGAAAAAAAGTAACAACAAAATACCTGGGGCAAGCACTGAAGCTAAGGGAATGATGTCTCTATTGGAGATGTAGTTCCAGCTACCTTAACTATTCTGAGTTCTCTTCAACTGTAAGGTAAAACACTGCAGCACAAACCTCCAGGGAGGAAGAGCAGTAGAAACAGATATGAGTAGCAACTGTACCACGTTATATTATATCACATCACACAAGGTTGTACCTGCAGTGGCTGGGATTAATCCAAGGCTAACACCCAAAATGTTTTTACTGAAATACTTATTATAATTACATTTCAAAACCATCATTAAATGATTTTACTTCTGGCTTCACATCCAAGCAGTGTGCTCTCAATATACGTAAATTGTTTCTGCAAATGGGACTGTCAGTATCTCATAGAATCATAGAACAACCAGGTTGGAAGAGACTCACCGGATCATCGAGTCCAACCGTTCCTGTCAAACACTAAACCATGCCCCTCAGCACCTCGTCCACACGTGCCTTAAACACCTCCAGGGAAGGTGCCAAATGACCCTTCCTGTGAATTTTTTTTTTCCTAATGTCCAGCCTAAATCTCCCCTGGTGGAGCTTGAGGCCATTCCCTCTTGTCCTGTCCCCTGTCACCTGGGAGAAGAGGCCAGCTCCCTCCTCTCCATAACCTCCCCTCAGGTAGTTATAGAGAGCCATGACATCTCCCCTCAGCCTCCTCTTCTCCAGGCTAAACAACCCCAGCTCTATCAGCCATTACTCATAAGGCCTGTTCTCCAGCCCCATCACCAGCTTCGTTGCTCCGTTGCTCTCATAACAGACCACTAAAACCTTCATTTCATCAAATCATGATGAATATAGCTACAGTATCTTCCAATTACAAATTCTGAAGGACGCAGAAAAGTATAAAATACTACTATTCCAAATAATGTTCAAGTAACTAAGAGAAGGACAGCATAATGACATATTTCTTTGAAGTTTTATTTTGCTGCTTGAGCACAGAGGTGGCCAAATGCTCAATTTCAGCCATGTTTACTCAGCCTCTTACAAGTCTTAGACATCCAGTTACTGAAGCAAATTACAGCAGTTGGAGATGCAACTGCCTTCTATCTGCTACCAGCACTTTGGAGACTGGTCTGGTCATTCCAATGGTCATTTCACAGCAGAAAGGAAGATTTCTGAGAAACTTTACCTGTAGCAAAGCTGAGCAGCATAGTTTACACTGCTATAGCAAACAGCTACATTCAATGTGTATTTACTTTACTTGGGTGTAGAGAGACTAAAAGCACACACATGGACAGGTACTACAGCTCTCCACAGTTATGCAAACTTGCTATTATCAAATAAGCCCTTGCATTAAAGGAAATTTTCAGAAGTGCTGTTGTTGGATACCTAACAAAAACATAAAAACATGAGCTTGAAAAAGTTATTTCCTTTTCTTAATTGTCCAGTTCATTTGAATAGGCAAAATCAGGGATGCCAATACCTCAATTTTAAGTGTTAGCAATCTGAGTTACTAAAAACCTTCAATACCCTAAGCAAATAAAGGAAGTCTCATGACTTAGGATCATTATCAATACCAGTATTTCCTGGAACAGAGATAGGGAAAGGACTAGGCACAGTATATTGGTTAAGTCTGTTCAGACCTTTGCATATACAGAGTAGTATTACAGGTTTTGTTCCTAAAATGGAGGCTCTCTGAAAATTCACCATTTTAAATCTCCATCTGCTCTAAAATCCTGAATTAGAGCCCCAGCAAGACCAAGACCCTTGCCAAGGACTTCAGGTCAAATTTTATCAAAGTCCATGCAGTCTTTACTGTAAATATCCAGAATTAAACAGAAAGTGAAACCTACCAGAAAAATTGTACATGTAATGAAGGTGAGAATCACTGAAGATGTTGAAAACAAAGAAAAAGTTCTAACATTAAGTATTTAGAAAATAAATTACTACTAAAGTAAAAGAGAAATCATATCATCACTTTGTAGTAGAAATGCAACAATTTCAACTCTAATCCTTTCAAAGTGAAATTAGCTTTCAATACTGACTGCTTAGTTGCCTGGCACATCAAATTTGGCCAGCAGAAGCGTTTGTTTAAAAGGACAGAAGAACAATCCCAGGACACTTTTCACGTTCCTGTTCTTTGTCACCAAATCAAAATCATGCCCATTTGCTCCCATTCATTCTTGATCAGTTCCTTTCAAAATTTGCTTGCAGTGTTTTGTATCAGCAGATGAAACTGGCACATGGACTTTCTTCCCTTTACCTGTCTCATAGCCAACAGTTTAACACTGTCATCAAAAAAACAACTTTGAGTTCTTATTTTGCCTGATGTTTCAGTTCCAAACATGGAACTCCTACATGCAAGACGAGTCCCCTAAACATAAAGTAACAGGTGGAGCTTTGGCTCTCTCATTGAAGCTCTTTTGTCTTGTATAAGCAATGAGTTCTTCACTACAGAAAAGCCTCTCACCTTGAAGGGGCAGACCCCAGCAGCACATTCTGATCCTCCCAAAGTTCTTCTGAAATACTTAAAATAGATAGAAATATTTTGGTTATGCCTCAAAGCATTAGCTATCCTTTTTCACACTGTCCTCTGTTTTCTTCTTTGTTTCACCTTTGTTTTCTCAGTCAATCTGCTCTGGCCTTAAAATTGTTGTTCCAATTATCCTTAATCAAACTGTTGCCTCAAAGACCATTTTCCTACTATTCTAGTGCTCCACTTTTATGTGCTACACAAAGTACCAATTAGTTTTACTTTATCAAAGCTCTTCCTAGCCCTTATTCTAAATCTCCAAATTCTGAGGCTTTACCTGACAAGATACAGGACTTAGCATTGGGTATGAATAAACAAGTTAACCCTGGAGCACTAGTGTGCACACAAGGTGACAAAGTGCATACATTATTTTACATCAAATGAAGAGTGGTACAGCCTAAAAAGGTTAAGAATCTCTTCTCTAACAGACTTCATTCTGATAGTGATAATAGCTTCAGTTGTTTCATGCCTTCCCAGTTCTTTCTGTGCTTTTGTTTACTTGTGGAACACTTTGGTAGTGCAGCTACCATACTAATGAATAATGAAATGAACTCTCTGAATTAAAAAAAAAAACCAAAACAGTAGCAGCTTTGCTTCTCTGTCTGAACTTTCTTCCTTCAGGCTGCAGTCCCACAGTGCAGTTTACTGATAAACTGACATGTCATATTCCACCTGTTCCACCAATCCATCATGGACCAGCTATGTCAATTCTTTCCTTCTACTTTTACAGCTTCTTCAAGATTCCATCTATAACCTAGAGAGTAAGGAACATAGAAGAAATTTTCTACTTGTACGTCCCTACTGTTTCTAGATCATTGTTCTTTGTCAACTTTTCTATGCAGACAGAGTCAAAAGAAGGTAATCTAGTAAAAACAAAACAAAACAAGCAAACAAACAAACAAAACCAGTACGGATTACAGTTAAAAATAATGGTCTGCTAACTGTAACATCTTTTCCCTTGTGGATATGGATAGACTTCCACAACTTGGTTCCAGTAGTAGTGACAGTGGTCAGCTGATGGGTGACATCATAAGAAGCCCATCCTATGGTATAAAATCTCTCTCTCATATATTCGCTTTTTATTTCCTAATGGTTGATTATTTGCTTTAATTTTTATATAATTCTTCTAAAATAAAAGTGATCATAAATATTTTGACATCTTATATATATGCACAGAGTTTTCATTGAGAAAACATGATTCTTTTAATCTCAAACAGGCAAGGGAAAGCCTCTTCAAGCTGGCACTTTCCCCTTCCAATCTGTTACAAGGCAGCTTCAGATAACCACACACAGTCTTGTTATAAACACCATCTTGCAACGCGACTTAAAAGTGTCTGTCAGAGCAGTGCCACTCTCTCCAATCAAAGTCAAATTTTTTGTTGGTGTTTTATAAATGAGTTAAACTAGTGAACTCTTCTGATAACAGATGATTTGAATTATACATCACCCTGCAAATTCACACATACATTTCTGAAAGAAAGAGCCGCAACTAAATGTTCTTTTTGCTTGCATCCACCACAGTACTATGGTTTTATAGACCACCTAACAATCAGAGATGAGGAAAAAAAAGGGGGGCCCTCTTTGTCTAAATCATTACTTTGTTTCTCTTCCCTGGCTTTCTATTTCCCTCCCAGCACTACCATCACCATCAGAAACGACATATTCCGCATTACTAAATAGCAAGAGCCATAGGGCTTTTCACTTCTAATTTCACGCTGTAATAAAATGCAGTGGTTGTTTCACTGGGGGACCTGAAAAGCTTTCCTTTGTGAGGCTTATTTGACGGTCAGGTTAAGTATCACATTCTGGCAGCAAGCATCTGTGCATGCCTCTTCATGCAGTTATGGCAAGGAGGGAGGAAAAAGAACAAAAAAATGACAAAGGAGTTTGTCTAGAAAAAATATTAATTCCCTACTATGAAGCAAACAATTTGCATTCTATTGTTTGGCCTAGGTATTTTTAGATATATCCGCTGTCTGCCTCATTGATAAATTAATCAATCTAATAACAGCAAGTCAAGGAAGTTTTCAGCGTACCCAGAGCCACACTTGTTGCTTTAATGGAAAAATCTATTGAGCTGAAGTAGACTGAAGACATGAATTTCTGCAGGTGAGAGGAAGAGTGGGAGAAAGGGATCTAGAGAAATTTGTATTTATATTAATTTCAGAGCACACAAATTCACAAAAAAACCCCAAGGAAGGTGATCAGAAATAAAAATCAAATATGGTGTTGCTAAACAGTATCAGCATCATATGTAAAAGAAATATTGCTTCATTTTATTAAAAAAATGTTAGAATTCTTTTAATATCAGGAGCAAACCCCCAAAATATAAGAGGAAACTCTATGAAGTGTTCTAAAATTAGCTTTAAATATATTCCCACTACACAAAGTCCCATGTTTAGAAACTCTATTGTATCCATTGAGTCTTTTGTAAAAACAGATAATGTGATTCCTTTACACAATAATCTCTTCATGTCTCTTAACATAGTCTAATGAAACACCAAAATGAGTAAAATTCTATCAGTTTTAAAACATAGAAAAAAACACTGCTGCATAGCACTTTAAAAGTTAGATAGTTTCACATATTATTTGGGAAAAAAAAAAGCTATTTAAATAATACAGTGTCTGAACACTTTAGGAAATTCAAACAAAATAACCTAAAACAGCTATCTTGTTTCAAAGGAATTTCTTTCAAAGGTTATTAAACAAACACCCGCCCTTCTATTATTTTTCAATGCAAGCTACATGTGAGCAAAAAAACCCTAAACTTATATGCTATATTTCTTGAGAAGTATCTCCAATTGTTATATTTCTTAGGTTATGGTGACGTGATGGGCATAAGCAAATCTAAACGCTTAATGCCACCAAAAGAGGGGCAGTCCTGAACTGGAACCAGCTCTCCTTTGGATGTAAATGTGCTGAAACAGGCAATAGATGAGAAAGTGCCCGATTTTCAGCTGAATAAATTTCCCTATTCAGCTCACTCAGTAGCCTCATAAAAAAAAAAATAGCTGTCTGGATAAGGGACATGCATGGAAGGGAAGGACAGAGGAGTCTGTAAACACCTCCCTAATTGACAGCCTGCACTTAAAACGGCTGAAGCCAGTCATAAAATCACAGTCTATTCCTTCCAAGGCTGAGTAGTAAACGTTGACATTATGGTTTTGATAGGTAAGCGTGACAAATTGGCAGTAGTTTAATAAATAAATTGTTCTCATTAAACTACCATAGAATGTAACAAACTATTAAATTAATCCTCAGCCTTGTGCTTGAAGGATCGAGCTGGATACATTTTCCCTGGCAACAGGCCAGGGTCAGATCCGTGGCCATTTCTATTTCCAGGGAAGAAGAGAAGGAAATTTGGCTGTCCAAACTGTGCCACAGAAACATACCCTGGTTTCAGTGCTCATGAATGCAGTAGTTTACTTGCACAACTCAAACAGACATCACTGAATGGCTTTACAGTATAAATGTTAATTTGGCAAGCAAAATTTTCCTCAAATATGAAATTTGGCTGGCAGATAACTGTCACCAAAAATATAGTTGGGCTCTTTTTAAACTTTAGCTTAGAAGCTGATTATTTTGATTAATTATCCACCTATTTCTAACATTATTAAGATATACTGAGCCTTCTAGCAATGGACTACAAAACAAAAAGTGAAAGACTGATAGGATATCCTTTTAGTCATCTTAAAGTGACCTACTGTACTATGCAGATGTTAACACAATGAAATAGAATAATTGTGATAAAGGTGATGTTATAGCACAGCAAAAAATATTAAGTGGAAATCCGGGATATGTGATGCTTCATCTGGTTTCTGCCATTCATCCTAATGGGACTCTCGAGCAAGCTCTCAGAGGAATCACAGAGAGTAAGAATATGGAAGCGTGTTGGTCTTAAGTCCCCAGAGAACAACTGTCTGTAAAGCAGTGATTTGCATAGCACTCTGTAAGCTGACGATTAAATGGATAGCTTGCCTTTTATGTAGATATATGCAAGGAAATGCACATGAGTTAATGAAGTATAGCCATAGGGTCACAGTGAGAAGTTATAATTCTAGATTAAATCAACACGGATTGCAGGTGCCCAGCACTCTCAGGAACTGACTCCCTGTGGTTGCTCTGAGACATACTTAATTTCATGGTAACGCATATCCAGATTAACAGAACTAGAATGCTTAGTTTCGTATAGAAAGCATGCACCTGTGAGCTACTCTGTAGTTACTATCAGTGTAAACTGCAAAACTTGACAATTCTGAAAAATCTTCACTAAGGGCTCTAACTGGATGTCACTTTCTACAACTCATCTGAATAAAAACACAGTCAGGTTGGGTAGTAATGGTAAAATGACAGGTCGGAGGACCATGTGCAAAAGGAAAAAGGAAAACAATGGCACTAGGTGAGGATAATAGAAAAGGAGTCAGGAGTAGGGGATGAATAGTTCTGCTTAACTTCCCATCTAAAGTCATCTGTAAGGATCACAGTACAGCCTTGAGGATATATTCAAGTGATATCAAATATTGCAGTTGGACCTTCAATGAATAGAAGAGCTAATATTTTTCATGGATTACATTACCTTTGTCTCACTCTTATCCCATCCTTTCACTCAGGGCTTATGCAACACTGAAAATGAAATATAAACCATGATTTTGCTACAGAAAAAGAACACTCTAGTTTAAAATCTATAACAAAGTCATTATTCTGTGCAGTTAACTAGGTGGTTTTCCCTGCCTCAGTAGGATCTCTGGGAATTACCAACCTGTCAGCCTCACCTCTGTGCCTGGGGACTGTAGAGGAGGTTGAATTCATGACCACCTGAGGAACCTGAAAATGTGTAACTTCATGAGACCTGATGAGATGCATGCCAGAGTACTGAGGGAATTAGTTGATGTTGCCAAGCCAGTCTCTATGACATCTGAAAAGTCATGGCAGTCTGGAGAAATACCTGGTGACTGGAAGAAGGGCAACATTGTGCCCATTTTTAAAAAGGGCAGAAGAGACAGCCCTGGGAACTACTGACCTGTCAGTTTCACCTCTATGCTGGGGAACATCATGGAACAGATCCTCTTAGAAGCTATGCTAAAGTACACGGAGAAGAGAGAGATGATTCAAGACAGTCAGCATGGTTTCACCAAAGGCAAGTCCTGCCTGACCAACTCAGTGGCCTTCTGTGATGGGGTGACCAGGTCAGAGGTCACACGGGAAAAACAATATATGTGATCTATCTGGACTTCTGTATAGCCTTTGGCACAATCCTCCACAATATCCTCTCTAAATTGGAGAGACAGATTTGAGGAATTGCTTGGATGGTCACGTCAAGAGAGCAGTAGTCAATGTCCAGACGGAGATCTGTGACAACTGCTGTCCCTCAAGGGTCTGTACTGGGACCAGTGCTGTTTAGTATTTTCATCAATATTATAGACAGCGAGATCAAGTGCACCCTCAGCAAGTTTGCAGATGACATCAAGCTGAATGGAGCAGCTGTCATAACAGAAAGACAGGATGTCATCTAGAGGGACCTAAACAAGCCGGAGAAGTAGACCTGTGTGAACTACATGAGGTTCAACAAGGCAAGGTGCAAGGTCCCACACTTGAGTTGGGGAAGTCCATGGTTTCAATACAGGGTGGGAGACAATATGATTGAAAGCTGCCCTGCAGAGGACTTGGGGGTGCTCATTGATGAGAAGCTCAACATAAGCTGGCAATGTGCACTCATAGCCTAGAGGGCCAACGGTGTTTTGGGCTGCATCAAATGAAGCATAGGCGGCAGGTCAAGGGAGGTGATTCTGCACATCTACTCTGCTCTTGTGAGACCCTACCTGGAGTATTGTGTCCAGTTCTAGAATCCTCAGTATAAGGATATGGATCTATTGGAATGGGTCCAGAGGAGGACCACCAAGATGAACAGAGGGCTTGAAGCACCTCTGCTATGAGGACAGGCTGAGAGAGTTGGGGTTGTTCAGCCTGGAGAAGAGAAGGTTCTGGGGAGACCATACAGCAGCTTTCCAGTATCTGAAGGGGGCATACAAGAAAGCTCGGGAGGAAGTTTTTACAGGGGCATGCAGTGATAGGGTGAGCAGGAATGGGTTTAAACAAGAGGGGAGAAGATTTAGGCTAGACATTAGGAAGAAATTCTTCACAGAGGGTGCTGATACACTGGAACAGGTTGCCCAGGAAATTTGTGGTGCCACCTCCCTGAGTGTTCAAGGCCAGGATGGATGGGATCTTAAGCAGCTTGGTCTAGTTGGAGGTTTCCCTGTCTCATAAAATAACTGAGAAAAATAAGATAAAACCAGTCTATTTTCTTTTATGATCTCATAAAAACTTGCATTTGCTAGAAAACTAACAAACAGCAGGGAACCAAGCTGCCTTTCTTGAAAGATAAAGAATCTTCTTGAGGTCTAAGTAGCCCCAACAGCAATATGAGTTACCCTAATCTAAGAAGACAGGAAGCTGTGCAAACATTATCTTCAATGTTCAGAGACACATGAGACCTCTATGTTTAACTCTCAGTGGACACAAAATCAAGTAGGAACTGTGCTTTGAATGTGTCAGGGCAAAGCAAGTTATTTCCCCAGTGTAGAGACCAACTTCTGTGCCTGTATTGTTGTCTTAAAAATTAGCTAAGTGCAGAGCTGCCTGCCTGTGCCTGAGGGCCTTTTCTGTGGCACCTGGTTCAATGAGAGGGAGAGAGGGAGGGGGAGGAGTAAGTGCTGCTCCTCCACATCCTTACCTGTGGATGGGCTCACTGTCCTGGGCTGGCTGCTACAGAGTGGGGAGGAGGCATAGCAGGAGGTGCTGCCCTGCCCCACCTGACAGCCCTGGAGCCCCCAGACCTTCCCGAGGGAGCTTCTCCATCCATCACATGCTAATGGGGCACAGACTCGCCCTATTAACAGAACTTGCGAGAAGGCAAGGAGCATGCCCACCACCCCAACAGACCTGGCATGGAAGAACTACTGGAGCACGCATTCCTGAAGAAATGCTGCAGAAGAACTATTGGACCACGTGATCCTGAGGAGCTGTCATGCCCCATTGGAGTGGTGAATGGTTTTGTTCTTTTTCACCTGCCATCTACTTTTTTCCCCTCTCTTGCTTACTTATCTTACTGTGCTTTCTTTTATCTTTCCTGGCATTGTGGTCTGTGTTGGATCAAATCCAAGTTTTGTTTAGCAACCTTGGCTGTGTTCAGGGTATCAGATATTAATCTGACCAGATTGAGATCAGCTTTGGCAACATTGGGAAGCTGCCACTCAGACAGCACCTGTGTATCTAGTTTGCTATTTTGGCTGTATCAAAGTAAACGCTGCATTTGATTTTACCCTGAGAAATGTGTTGGCCTCTGAGTTACCCCACAGATATCAAACAACCCTCTCTCTCTGACTGTACAGATCAAAGGAGGGCCCAAACACTAGTTGTTGTTGGGAGCGGGACCTGACACCCAGACAAAGAGGTATCTAGGGCTCTGATATGAAATATAAAACACATTATGGCAACTAACCTCCAGCTGCCACTGCTGAAAGGCAAAGACCTTTTCCTTAGGTACCTGTCAAATCCGCCTGCCCCACATGGATGGCTCCAGGAGTTTAGGGAAGCTCAAGTGGAACTGAGTGCTCATGTGTGAACGAACAATAGAGCTTGTAGTCAGTTGACCTTGGCTTGATGCTAGGTACCCACCAAGCTGCGCTATCACTCCTCATCCTCAGCTGGAGAGGAGGATAAAATGACAAGGAAAGGCTTGTGGGTCCAGATAAGACCACTCACCAATAACTATCACAGGTAAAACAGACTTGACTTGGGGCAACTAATTTATTGCCCATCAAATCAAAGTAGGGTAAAAAAAAAAAAAACTACATCTTAAAACATCTTCATCCCTTTTTGCTGGGCTCAAATTCACCCCTGGTATTCTCTACCTCCACCCACAAAGTGGTGCAGGTGGACAGTGAATAGGGGTGTGGCCAGTTCATCACATGTTCTTTCTACCATTCCTTCCTCTTCATTGAGAGGACTTCTCACACTTCCCCTGCTCTAGTGTGGTATTCCTCCCACTGGTGACAGTCCTCCATGAACTTCTCCAGCACGAGTCCTACCCACAGGCTGCAGTTCTTCACAAACTGCTCCAGCACAGGTCCCTCCTATGGGGTGCAGTTCTTCAGGAACAGACTGCTCCAGCATGGGTCCCCCACAGGTTCACATGTCTTGCCAGCAAACTTGCTTCAGCATGGGCTCCTCTCCACGAGTCCACAAGTCCCACTAGGAGCCTGCTTCAGTGCAAACTCCCCACTCAGTCACAGCCTCCTTTGGGTGTATCCACCTGCTCCAGCATGAGGTCCTCCATAGGCCACAGGTGGATATGTGCTCCACTGGCAACCTCCATGGGGTGCAGGGCCCCCCACAGCTTGCCCCACCATGGTCTTCACCACTGGCAACATGGGAATCTCTGTTCTGACGCCTAGAGCAACTCCTCCCTCACCTTCTTCACCAGCCTTGGTGTCTGCAAAGTTGTTTCATATATTCTTACTCCCCTTTCTCATATACTTTTGAGCAGCAGGTTTTTCTCCCTTCTTAAATACGTTATCACACAGGCGCTACTACCATTGTTGATGAGCTCAGCCTTGGCCAGCAGCAGGTCCATCTTGGAGCTGGCTGTCATTCACTCTATCAGACATGGGGCAGCTTCTGGCATCTTCTCACAGAAGTCTTATGTGTAGCCACTCTGCTTCCAAAACCTTGCCACACAAACACAATGCACAGCCCTGCTGTGGGATGCAGATTCAGACATCTAAACTGCAAGTCTACATGAGACATGGCCTCAACTTCCCTTTAGCTGCTGGAGATCAGCCAATGGCAAGTGGAAAACCACTCAGTGAACCCAATATAGATGTCTCCTTTAGAGTGAGTTAAGTAGTAGCTCTCTGGAGGTTATTGACTGTACTAACTGGATTCCTATTGATAATGGAGGGAGCCTGGATACCTCCATCATGTATAAATTGTTTGGAATCCAAAATTCAAGTATTTGAATCTGAAGTTAGTACCACCATTGGTCAAAGTACTATTCATTTGTTTAGCATGGGGGGGGAATTATTGTCTTGAGAAACTTCTTCCTACCCCAAAGCAGTAAAATTCCAGAATATTCCTGAATTAGAATCCTGCTGTAACAAGTATTTCAGGCAGACATTTATAATCTTGTGCCTGTGTTACATTTCTTAAGCGTGAGAACACTCAGTCATAAAAGTACACCGAAAAGTACTCATAAAGAGACTTCTGAACAAGACATAAGATATAGTTGTGTTTGTTTCACAATTAGTCACATTTGTTACATGGTTTTAATCGCTTTGCTCCCTAAACCCAATCTGAACACATATAATCTTCAACTGTTGTAACCTTTCAAATATGTAGGCCAATGTATGAAACCACCAAGGCACCATTTTTTGCTTATTCAAACAAACTTAGTAATTTTATATTTTCCACAGTATTGCTTTGTGCAAGTGACTAGAGATTAATATGTAAGTACCTTAGAGTAGCCATCATATCTTGCATCATGTATTTGTCTGAACAAATGCATCAATTGATGCTGTATAATAAAACACCAATTGTCTCTTAACCCAAATCTCCACAAGACAGTTAGATAAAATTTTTCTGCCACCATGTAAAGTTGCCACTGCCCCATAGCAAAACCACTAGCATTCTGAAAATTTTTACAGAATTATTTGTGATGTATATATACGTATATATATAACACATGTGTGTATATACATATACATATACACACACACACAGTGTATATAGACACATAGTCTATTATAAATGCAAGTTGCTACAAGTCAAGCCTTGAAGTCTTACCCTTTTTCAGGAACAATGCAAGAATATTTTAATAGTGTTTTTTATGCAAAACAGGATGAAGTATATTTCAGAATGTGACTATCAAAACGTATTAATGTCTGAATGTGAAGAAATAGAATACCTCTCTCCTGAGTTTTACAATTGCCTAATGGAACAGCTATAAAAGTCTGCAAGCATCTGACAAATGTATTCTTGAAGTACCCTAAAATTTGCTTACACATTCACAAAGAAACGACCTGTTTTATGGTTTAACCTCAGTGACTTAGTATCTTAGGGCCAATTTTGTGCTTGAATTAACATATGCAATGCTCATTAAAATCAGTAGGAGCCATCCAGGCAACCCAAGGAGACAGAGTTCGGCCCAAAGTATCTTAAAAATAAATTATGCATTTGGCGCAAATTCTGGAACATTTAGACCAAGCCACTTACATAAACAATATTTTCATTTATATTCTTTAAAAAGGCAAGATTAACAACAGCTGTCACAGATAGTTTTCTAAATACATCTTTCGTTTTTTAATTTTAGCCTTAGTCTAATCTGTACCTGCATTTTTAAGAAACTAATTTCAAATTATGTCTTTTTTATTCCTTCTATGAATACAGTTTTCCTTCACACATTAAGTGGAGTTTGAAAAGGATATTCTAAATTGTGGCCATTACAGTTTATTTACTTACTTCTTCTTTGACAGTTCCATACTTTTTCTTGTTCAGTGCAACTACTAGAATTCTTTTCCAGGCCTGAATATTACCAACATGGACAGATATATCAAGATTATTTGGATATGGCAGCCTTTCCAGAAAATAGCCATCATTGTAGACAAAGATGGACTTCATGTGTATTAATAACATCTAAACTTCTTTAGTGTATTTCAGGCTTTAATTTGTTTACCTAAGACTCATGATGTGTACAAAATCATTCCAATTTAGATGAAGCTACACTAGCATATAATATGTTCTTAAACGTAAAGCCTATCACACTTAACACAATAATTCTGTGCCTTTAAAAGCCTTTTTACATCATTACTATAGCAGCCCTGTAAGTATTTTCCTAGAGCAGTATCAAAAAGTTCTACTTCTCCAATTTATACTGTCAAACTAGTTGCTGATATTTTTTAATATTTTTCTCCTCTCCTGGATCTGACAACAGCATACTAAAGGTGAGGTGTTAAGACAATCAAAGCATTTTTTAAAAGAGAATTCTAGCTGTAGATCATTATTACTCAGTTCTTGAAAATTGTCACTATATCTCACCAGGTAGAAATCCAATCCAATAAGTCAAAGAAAAAAACAGGCAAGCCCTAGCTGAAATACATTTTAAAATGATTTAATGCCACTAACTGTTCTCAAGTAACTGACTTGCCCTGCAAATACTATAAACTAAAGCTTTCATTTAAGAACTTTGTTATTTGCTTCATGGATTGCTTTGCCACATTTTGTCGTTTCCCACTGCAAAAGTAGTGGTAAATGTCATAAACTCTGTAAACCTCCATGTGATATCTCAGAACAAAAAGAGAATACTCTGAACTTTATTTCCCAAATTAATAATCTGAACTGTTCCAGTTGCCCCCAAGAAGGACAATAAATCTCAGAATTTGCCATGTGAGTCTCCAGAAGTTACTTTCTTCCTGGAAGCATTTTACTGATTTTTATAAATGACATACCAACGTACAGTTAGGTTTGCTTTTAGAAAAGAAGTAGAAATGTACCTTTAGAAGTATTGCTTTGACTACCACCACTTAATATACAGTAGAGAAGATAAGGACATTCAATTTTTCTAACAAAGACTTCAAAACATAAAGAAAACAGAAGCAGACTGAACAGTGGCATCTACTTCCCAGGTTCACAAAAGGAACACTTCATCAGTCCAAAATTCTCACCATCCTCTCCCCACACATAAATATGCTTCAGGTCTATATATCCTAAAGATTTTCAGTGAATTTTTTGGTTCACGTGTGTGTGTGCGCGCGCGTGCACGTCCCTGCCTCCCGCGCCCAGTTATGCCAGTTCCTTACAGAAGCTTTATTTAACTTATTTAACTTTATGCAGATTATACATGCTACAAAACCCATCGTGGGGTTAACCTTCCAGTGCATTGCTTCTCGTAGAGCCATTCGAACCAAGCACAAATTAAGTGATTCAGAAATAGAACAATAGTGTTTTCCAATTCATTGGATCCAGTTTGGAAATTAGAGATAGTGTCTTTACAAAGCAATTGGTGAAGGTTAAGTGAGAGGCATACAAATTATTACACAAGATGTAGTCAATAAATGCCATCCTCCTCCACTGTTATTAAGTAGGACAAGTGAGAGGACACCCAAGTCCCATTGCCCTTTATAACAAGAGTAAGCAGTTGTGCAGAGACGAGCAGGTGAGGCTCCAAGAACAGCTTAAGTCAAAACAACAATAAGTAAATGTCCTGGTTCTGCCCTCCTGCTATGTCTGGACTGCCCATTGTGTTTGCTCTTTCACACTTCAACTGAAAAAGTGAACACACTTTCAGGCTGGCAATGCTGAAATCTCTCCCTTTGCTTATCTCCTCCAGCCTAAGAAATTTTTGGCCTGATGTGAGCCGACCTTGCTCACTGCAAAATCAACATAAGGTAGCAGGACAGAACAAGTAGCTAGGGAAAGGGAAGATTGTGCCTTCCCACATCAACTGATATATAAAACAGCCTTACAATCAGCCTATCCCAAAATGTCTCCTGTTCTGAATATTTCCATTTTTCTCATCTTTTTATTAAAGGGGAAAAAAAACCTGAGATTTTAAAGTGACTAGCAAAAAAAAAAAAAAAAGATGCCTTTTTAATGTTTTTTCTTCTGCTTCTGCCTTTAGATGTGAACTGTTGCCATGCCTCAAAAAGAGCATTGCATTCTAAAATAATAAAGCCTGATTTGTCCTATTTCTGCTCAACATATCATATGCAGAGACATAAATTTGAGCAACCTGAACATCAGAAAACATATCGATGAAGAAGATAGTTATGTCACCATGCTGCTACATGACTTGTCCAGTGACCAAATTCACACACTGAAATTAAAATTTGATCATTAAACACCTTTGATAGAGACAACTTGCTATTAATTCAGGCAGAAAGCTTATACACATTTAGACTGGATAATGCTATTTGCAATCATATGTTATGACTCTCATACTTTACTGTCAAACTGGCACAGGTACTAAGGAGTCCTTTATTTATTTATTTATTTTCTAATCTTATATGTCCCCTCTTAAAGAAACAGGTTATAGGAGTTGAAGAATTCACCAGGTTTCAATTCTGGGTTCGCAGTTGCCTGCAGCAAGTGTTCCCAGATATCAGCAGAACTGTGAACTTCCCTTGTCTTTTCCCACTCTAGAATGTCTTGCCTCCTATCCCAACTACATATTCTTTGCTCAGGATCTTCACAAGAGTCTTGGATGCATGCAACTTTTTGCAGTGCCTATTCTGGAGATATTCTCCTTAAAAAAGGCCAGGGGCTTCTCATGTGCTTCTCAGCAACATGAAGAAACCAGGCTGGAGGAGAGACAGAAATATTTCTTACCTTTCTGGAAACTGATATTTTGGTATATAGTAAAAATATAAATGAACAGATCTTTATCAAACCCTGAAAAGCCTTACATGCAGGAAATGAAGACAGACTACTTGCCAAGTTATTAATAATGAAAAATAATTGGAGGAAGGTCAAGGAATTGCATTCTGAAAACTGCCATAAGAAAATAAGATTTTTAAAACTGAAAACAATAATCACAAGTAGTCAATAAGGCTTCAAATCAAAGCCAACTGAAATCAATGATACCTTTGCATTTACTTCATCAAGCTTTCAACAGGGCTGTAATTGCTTTAATTGAGTCTTGAAAGGTAAGCCATGATCATATCATGTATACTACAAAAATAGGTAGTTGAAAACCAAGTATATTAAGGCACAAAGGGCCTTTTCCCTCACTTGTTCACTATCTCTGCAGTTTGTATGAATATTTATTTTGTAAATATTTACTCATGTTTGTGGTGTTTTACCATTAACTTCTAAACTAAGTTTTATGTTGTACAAGCATCTTTAAGTATTTCTGTTTGCTAAAGATGTGAAGCAGCTTGCCTTTTGAAGAAAAGTTGAAATTCTGTCCTACCATCTCCTTATAATGTAACTCATTTTTCATTTTATCAACGCAAAATTAGCAGATCTTTGTTTCTACAGTTGAGTACATCTTCAGTGCAATGTTAAAAAATAGAACATTTAAAACTTTGTTTACTGAACTCCAGCTATTTCAGTGTGATGAACATTGTATTAAAATGTTTATATTTTATCTTAAAAGGGTCCATAATATGGTGATATTTTTAATATGTCTTAGTATTTCTCAACTATCATTTTGAAAGAACGGACAATTTTTGCACAGGATTCTACAGTAAAATTACAAAACAGACTAATTTCTACAAAATCTTGCAACCGTATGAGCTTTTTATCAGTCTCAAAAATATTGTGTCTAACTACTAAACTTTTCTGTTAAATTAGATAGTAACTTCATTAGTATAGCTGAAAGGTGTTGCATTCACACATTTATTATAAAGAATCAATCAAGAAAAATGTGTCCAGCTCAAACTACAGTTCTTAATTGCTAAAGCAGATCCAAATCAGCATTCACTGCCTGCATTTCCATAACAGCAGGTTTTCAAGCTGAAAATAATTTGTAATTCAAAAGGATTTTGGTCAATAGATTCTGAGCATGCAAAACATGTTTGGCACTTGAAAGTTCTAAGACCTGTTGAAAACTTAAATTATGAGTTTGCATTTTCTTGTTTCCTGCTATTGTTCAGTGAAACATTATAAAAGGGGTGTATAATTCGATAAAAACTGGATTTTTTCCCAGATCTTTTATTTAGACCAGGTTTATTGCTAGTATCTGATGAAATATTAATCTATATTTACAACAGTTCTTTACTGTGATTCCAAATGATGTAACACCCTTATGATTTAATAAACAGGAAAAGATGTCTAGAAAAATAATCTTTAATGTAACTTTTAAACACACCAGCCTCCTCCTCAATATGTTTGTCTGTACATATGCACAGATTATAAGTATAGTTGCTGTAATACATTTACTCCAATAACAGATGTAGAAAAAATCAGGCTGGTGCATTGATTAGTTATATAGTTAAATTGTGTGCAAAACCTAGTACTGAATGTGCATCAATTACATGCAATTACATTTTTACAAGGATTTACGGTACATTACAAGTTTGATTTAAAAAAACCTGAACAGTACTTCCATATTACAAAAATAGAAACAATAGTTTCTACTTCTCTATAGTTTCTACTTTCCCATATAAGGTTGTCTTTGGAATTCTGAAATATGTGGGTATGCTTTGATGGAAGTAATATGTGGTATTAATATTTCTTAACTGCACTGCCCTTCTATAATAGGACTGAAGAAATTTTTGTACTAGTTCTCAATGAATTTAAAATGTGATTTCCCCTACGAGGTCTGTTCATGATTTGGGCAATACATGTTTTCCCTGTATGAGCACTGAAGAAGAGGAATAGAGAAGAGCAAAATAATAGACCTGTCACTAAACACACTCACAGAACACTAAGACAAAAGAGGTGCTCACCATTTTGGCCTTCACCATGAGTCTTCCCCTATTTCTGCAACTGTATTTGGCCAGTCGGAAGAGCTTGCTAAGACTTATGTGGTGCAGGGAATCTAACATTTAAAGCAACAGAACCATGCTGCAACAACTACAGACATGCTTATGTGTGTCTACAAAGAGACTGTATTCTCAGAGAAGAGCACCGATTTCACATGGGCCATAAGACTACAGAAGCCTGGAGGAAGACAGCCTTCTGTACAGTTCTCAGACAAAGTATTTTGCCCTGAAGAGCAGTGTGTTCTAAGTAAGGCCATGATCGCACTGAAACAGACTTAAGTACTACTTCAGCCATGGGAACAAATTTATGTAATATACTAGTCTGCTGGGGATTTAGGACACAGCAAGAATTTCTCCCTAAAGTGTTAAAGCTGTAACTATACTTCATCACAGATATAATTGTGGGTTTGGATTTTTTTTTTACATCAAGGGGCACATAGGTTTCATCTGTACTTTTATGTTCGTTTTCCATCTTGCATATTTTTGTTAGGTAGGCCACCAGTGTTGTGACAACTCAGCCAGCTGAGTGAAAATCCATGCAAAATCATGTACAGGAAACTTTGAAGTCAACTACAGTAAAAATTCTCTATGATTGAAATGATACTTATACCAATTTCACTTCTTAGTTTCTGAGCCATACAATCTGCTTTGCATATCATTATGAATTTAGGAGATGTGCCATCTAGCAAGATCAACAGATCAAAGACCTGGCAGACAACTGTTGATTATTTCATTATGTAACCACACTTCTACACTAAGCCCAAAAGCAAAAGAACTGCTACAGATGGCTTCTGATGGTATTTTTTTCTTCATTGTAGTTGTAAAACACATTGGAACGGTTGAAAGAATGCTCAGCCAAACCTGTATTTATTTTGAATAAAATTAAAAGTATGATCATTACAGGTTTATCCAAATGCTTCCTCCATCACCACACCTAACACCTACAAAAGAGCTACCTATGTTTTTTCCCACTCTCAGCTGACTTACTAGATGTTTCAATATTAAATAATTCAATCAGAACACAAAATTAAATTTGTCACAGACTCACCCTGTCACACTTTGGTTTCTTATATTTTATATAAATAAGAAAATGAAAGCCAGCTTTTTGCCAAAGCTGAAAAAAATACAGAAGAGTAACATATAACCATCTAAAAGTTTTAGTTTCACAGAATATGAGAAGGTAAACCATTTGATTTTGCTATGAACCAGTTTATTATCTTTTATATTCCAGGTCAAAACATAGGAAATAAATATTGCACTTTTATAACATTTCACGTATCTGTCATCAACTTTCAACCACAATCACTACAAAGAATGAGATGTTCACAGTTACCGTAGCAAGTGACAGCTTTAGCCAAAGAACAGGGAAAGAATAAGGGGGTAGAGGAGGCAATGAGATATGTGTTTTCAGTTTTGATATTGTATATAAACACGTAGGAATACTATTGTAATGGATAAATGCATTAGACTGGTCTTCCTGAAGCTTTACAAGAGGTTCTTTTTGTGACAATGCTGTCTTGACTCTCATCAAGAATGGTGTTGGTTTTGCAGCAGCAAACTGAGGCTGATGAGGGTTTTGGCTACTCTACCTCCTTAATACCAGCTCCTAAGAAGAGACTCCAGAAAAGGACACATACTCAGTGTTTGACAAACACTCATTTTAATATTTACCAGCATTAAAGTTTATAAATCCTGTTGATTCAGAAGAGAAAATTAAAATTCACCTCTCCCCTTCTTCTTTCTTCTTCCTCCTTTCTTCTTTCTCCTATCTCCATTCTCCTTCTTTCTTCTTCCTTCTTCTATTTTCTTCCTTCTTCCTTCTTTCTTCTTCCTTCCTTCTCCTTTCTCCTTCCTTCCTTCTCCTTTCTCCTTTCTTTGGGACAAACATTGAGATGCTGCACTCTAACCCACCTGGGCTATGCTGAGAGTAGCTCTGAAAGCTTAACAGCATGAAACTGATTATATTAAGGTGTAATGATTGCAGTCAAATATAGATTTGCAAATGTTCTTGTTATAATAAGAAATCTATGTAACTAAACAGGGATTTCTGATTAGGGATCGACGATAGATTTAACTTCAGTTCAGAAGTCCTCCACAGCATTGCAAATACCCTTTACTACATTTTAAATTAGCTCTGCGTACAATATTTTTTTTAACAAGAAACTCGAAGTTAGTCTGACATCAAAAAAATGTTATATATATATATACACCTTGTGCTTAACTGTGTAATCACTGTTGCGCATTTCTGGAATGACCAATTTGTGCCTGGTAGAATAGCAAGGAGCTAAGTGGAGGTATAAGAAGTAGGGAAAATACTACATAGGCTCCTTATTTACTCATATTTTTTATGCTCCATTAGGCCAACTCTTATCACAAGATATTACACCAGTATACTGCTAAGAGTTTACTCTCTATTGCTAGTTATGTAGGAGTTTACTATAATCAACACACTAAATGTTCATAATAGACCTATCTATATTAATTATATATAATGATGATCTTTAGAGGACTCTAACTTAAAACTATTAGAGCAGTTTCTGATGTGTAAGAAGAATCAAACTACTTATCTATGACACTGGAAACAGGGAGCAGAAGTACAGCAGAATTATTTCACACCTATTAGTTACTACAGTGTCAGTTATCATCCAAAAGAAATGAAAAAGATCAGAATGAATCCAAAATGTAAATATAGCCAAAGGGGACATATATTACATTATGACACATTAATTATTCCATAAAAATCCCAGCAAAGTTTCCACTTTGGCAAAGCCATTTACAGTAACACAGTATAATCCTTCTCCTGTTTAGCACAAAGAAATGTAATCAACACATAGTTATAACTAGAAGAACCTGTGAAAAGGGTTCATAACTTCCTCAGTAAAGAATATAATGAGTCTTTTTCATTGTTGTGTTATTTGCTACACTCTCTTTGTTGTACTGAGATCAGATGCCATGGAAAATCATTATAGAATTCAGTGGTATTATCCAAATAGACACTAGTGACCAGTATGTTTATCAAACATACATGCCTGTATGTTGATCCTAAAAATAACTTGCCTATCTTGTTCTTAGTTGGGAAAAAAAAAAAGGCAATGTAAAACTAGGAGTAAAACCTCAGAAGAAAGCAAGCTTCATCTCCATCAGAATTGCTCTTCGTTGCTATTCTGTTAATGTGTCGTGTATTCAGATTTCCTTCTTCCCCATTTCTCATCATTGATTTACACAATATCGTAACACTTAGATTTGAGGTGGTGCAGACACCCAGCAAAGACATGGGACAGCAAATGTTTGCTGTATTCACTGAAATACTTCATTCCACAAAGACAGCTGTAGGTCATAAGTCATATTTAAACTTCAAAGAGTATTACAGCTTTTTTTCTTGAGGAAGATTTCAAATTTTAGATAAACCCCTGTATTTAATGCCAAACTTAAGGAATGGAATAACTTTCAGTAAAACAGCAGACCCAGGGATATCTATGTACTTCATTAACCCTGAAAAACTACTTCCAACAAAGTCCATGGAAAATAAATTCCATTCCATTTTATAGATGAGGAAGTTAGAGGAGAGGCACAAAATTTGCCAAGACTATTTAAAGTATATCAGCAATAACATGTGTCTCTCAACTCCAGTTAAATCAAAAGAATCTTGCTCCTATCTAAGTTACACGCACTTATAAGCAAGTCACTATTTAAAATCACTTTCTATCCCTAGATGACAGCATAAATACCCTCAAGCCTTAAGTACTGTGTTCAGATTTTGCTGCAACAACCCCCACATCTTACTTCTGACCTCTGTTCTGCACTTTTCACACCAGAGAACACTGCACCTTGAAACCTCCTCAGGCAGGTGTGTCTATAATTTTTTTTCCAGTCAAAATGAGCCTGGTTAACAAATACTGTAAATTTGTCCATCTTAACTTGTTTTGACTGAAGCAGGTTACAATGTGCTTAGGAGTGGCAGAGTGCAGAAGCAGTAATCACAGGGATGTTGTGGAGAGGGAAGAAGCAATAAACAAATGGGGACAACAACCTTTTCAGCTGTTCTGTAACAACAGAAAACCCAACAAACAGAACTTCAGGAACAGTAAGAGCAGTAAGGATAAAGGCAAATCATAGACTCCAAAGGGGAAGAGAAAAAGGGGTTGATTTAATTCTCATCAACTGACTTAGAACAGCCTTATTTCCCACTCTCAACAGCAGTAAGAATGAATGTAATTATAAAAAAAAACCCCAAATCAAAACAAAAAAAGACAACTTACTACTTAGCTATTTAGCTACTGACCCAAATTATGCGCTGGTATAATTCTGTTTAATGACAACATGCTCATATCAGCACTCAATTTTGAATTATTTATGTTTTTCTGTATTGCTCTTATAACAGTGATTTACACAAGAAATATAAGCAATGTTCCCCTTGTGCATGAAGTCCACTGCAATCATGAAGTGCCCAAATACCAATCACTTCTAGCTGCAATATTCAATGATGATTGCTAAAAATTAAGCAATGGTACTTTCTTGCAGCTCAAGAGACAGCCTGTGCAAGCCTAAAATTAGCACGTACCCCTCCTCCAAGTCATTTGATGTGTTCCTTTAAAAATATTCACATCAGTCTGAATATGAATTAAATGCTGCTTCTTTTCTTTTTCCTCTTTTAAAGAAAATCTGCACTTCAAAGGAAACAGGCAATTTTATGTTGGATAATAAAGACAGTGTCTGCCAACTCTTCCTTTTGTGTTTTATGTTTCATACCTCCCTTTTTCAGTTTTGCATCTCAAAACATTTGATGTGGCTAGTAAGAAAAGTACTCTCCAAAGAAGCACATATTACAAGCAATTAGAGGGTTTATTTTTATCCAACAGAACAGTAGAAGTTGCAAGTGCTCTCTGGAGATCAACCAGTTCAAACCCCTCTGCTCAAAGCAGAGGTCACTAAAGCAAGTTGCTTAGTATCTATACAGAGAGAAAAGGGAGTCATTATTTATTTAATTATTTGTGCATTCATCTTTTTTATATTCTTTTCTACTACAGCAGTAGGCCCATGCTCTGATTACATTGGGATCCTACAAAACTATATGCAAAAAATCTCTGTAAGAACTAATTTTGTAGCCAGTCAGATTTCCCATTCAAACAAAAATGATTCAACAAATGACTACACCACTATAGCAAAATAAGGGTAACTGCAATTACCGGTACGCTTAGCCTTCAAAGAATACCAGTTTAACCATAACTTTCAGAACAGAAGCAACTCTAGAGACAAATCTATTGATACTATCATAACAAGCTATATAACTGCTGCATTTTAAGGGTTGTCAAAGTGCTTGATGTGGGTAAGTTTAGCATGGGTATGTTTGGGCACAAGCAGTAGTTGAGGATACACTTTCATATATGAACTAGACAGAAACATAACTAAAGAAATAATAGGGTTTTAGTATTTTTTTCTTGTAATTTCAGCCTAACTTGACATATCAGCCCTAAACAGAGATTAAACCTATTTTATAAATTGCGAAATTAAGTTTATTGTTATCCCAACACTTTGGACAGATGTAATCCATCAGTAAGATACAGACATTTTATCTAGGCATTCTTGTGAAAAGCAGTTTATAGGTTCTAGGAGCTCAGGCTGTACTTATCCATAAAGATTTCTGCACCAACAAGGAAACGCAAATCCTGAAGTCATATGAACTGTTGTTAAGTAGAACACTGCTTCAGAATTACACTATCTGCAATGACAGTACTGTAAGTTCATTGAACTTAGTGCTGTTCCTTACTGCACTGACACTTTCAGAGAAAATTATACTAACTTCCTTGGGGACTGGATTCTGCCTGAAAAGCATAATAGAGAAAGCATGTAAAAGCATCTCTAAATTGGGGCCCAAGTGGAGAAGTTTATGATGGATGATCACTAATCTACTTTAACATATTTCTCGCTTTCCACTGGAACCTGTCACTGCACAGACCTTTTCTAAGTATATTTAAAAAAATTCTCTCTCAAAGTATCCTGATGCTTGTCATTATTTTAGAAGTTGGTTATGCTCAAGAACACACATGAAAATGATGACTCAAACTGGATTTCAAGCAGACAAAAAAGTTATAAAATATTGTGCAATGTTAAAGAAACAAGCAGACAAAAAGCTCATAGGAACTGAAGTATTCACCAAGATTAATAGTTCATCTTCACCATTTCAATAGCTCAAAGAGAGGCAGTAGTTCCAAATACATTTCAGCATCTGTGTTAAGCCACAATTTTCTCACTGTGGCACAGCAAATATACCCTGAGAGTATAAAAGTATCATTTTGTGAAGCAGCAAAAGCAAGAACAGATATAGGTATAAGAATTTAAATCTGCACTTTGATCCAAATAAAACGTACAAAATGCTTCCTTTATGAAGGGAATTATGCCTCTACTTATCTGGACAGACCAAAAGGTAGACAGATATGTTTTCCCAGGGAAATGGTGTTTCAGGATGGAAGCTGAAAGATAAGGTGAGATGATGTGTAGAACACCTGGAAGCAGAAGATGCCAAACGTTTGTGTTTCTTTTCTGCCTTTTGATGGCAAGTCTAATAATCAAAGCAACATCCTTGTAAATGCTAGCAAAAGTCATGACAAAGGTTAAGTCTAATACACACATGTGAAGAATCAAAAAGCTCTCCAAGCACACAGCACTTTAGCACCAATGTTTAAACAAATGGCATTTAAGAAGGAAGTTAAATTAGCAGATCTGAGAATTGTGCATTTCTGCATAGGTAGATGCTGGTTTGCATAGATAAAGCAGCAGAAATAACAAGTAAAAATGTTTTGTCTTTCCTAGATACCAGTTTCTACTTTATGTTATTTTTTAGAAGTCTAGATATGGAATACAAATTCTGAAAAAAAACCTGACATTTTCCTACTCAAGGTGGTTTAGTAAAATCCTCTGTCATTAACCAGTCACAAAGAATGGATGTGTGAGTGTTTTCACAGCTGTCTCCTGCAACTTCCAAACATAAAATCACTGCAAGTTTGGAACCCAGATGCAAAATCTACAACTTGAAGGGAGTTACTGCTGGAAGAAGACTTTCTATCACTGCAGTGACTTGACTTTCACTGAAATTTTGCCTGGGTACAAACTAAGGAAATCCCAAAGATTTGTTGCTAGATTTGTCCTGAGAGAAGTGTGACCAAGTAAAGATCTCTGGATTCAGGTGTCAGAAGAGCCTGAGCCAGGCAATTGAAAGGCATTTTCAACATTGATTCATCTGCTTCAGTAAGAATAAAACCTATTTATTTTCAAATATATAAGGATATCTAGATACATACTGCATTACTACTCAACAAGATTTATTTTATCAGATGCTGAACAGAGCGTAGAAAGAGGTAAGAACAAGTAATAATTTCTGTACTTCCAGTAGAAGTTGAAAACTATGGTATCAAAACAGTAGCTTACATTACAAGATCTAGTTGAAATTCTTATATCTCACATAAAAGTTGACTAGGGGGATCATGTCTGTATATACACATTTGGATTGAAACTCCTATTCATAGCTTTACCATTTTCTTTCATACAAAATTTCAACAAAATTTACTATTTCTCTCTATAAATCAGGTATTACTGATGCACTTGCCATATATTCTGCAAGTATAATCATTTATTTAAAAAACAGCCTTTTTTTGAGAGATCTGAGTGTATCTCATAGTGCTCTGTTATAAAGCGTCAAAGAAAAACAGAAATAACCTGTTAAGATTCTCATCCTTTAAAAAAAATAACAGCAAAGGAAGAAAAAAACATAAGTTTGTCTCTTCATGTATTTTTCCTTACATTAGTGTTAGGGAAGGGGGGAGGAGGGTATCTCTCCTCCTCTCCCTTGGTTTTCTTTGGTTTTCTTTCCTCTGTGGGAGAATGTGACTATACAATAAAAATACCTTTTCAGTAATTTGTAATCTACTTTCAAATAATGCCTTTCAATATAAACTTTTGTTAAAACAGGCAGAACAACACATCTCTTTCTGCAGAAAGGCACAAATTACATCTCCTAGAACACGCTGGGTGGATTAATTCTGCTGACAAACTGCATTACACGACTACATTACAGTTGGAATATGAAGGTATTTGACACACTTAGTTCATACCTTGTGGTGTAAAAATTTGAACTAGTGCACTCTATCACTTCCATATTCTAAAGCCTAAATTTGGTATCTCAAGATCCTCCTAAAACCCATATAATTTGGCAAATGTTATACTTTGTACTTTTACAAAATTATTCTTGCTTACTCCTCCTGTGTCTACACAAATATTAAAAGGGAAGCAGTAAAAGTGCATTTTTAAGCATATATTGACTTAGAACCTAAACTCTTGTCTTCTTTTCACCCACTGCAATGTCACCTATACAGTGCCAGTGCTATCAGAATCCTAACGTCAGAACAACTTAATATTATTGGAACTCCTGCATAAACACAGACTGCAAGGTTGGGCTTTTTGACTGCCCTACATATTTTAGTAAGTCTGAAGGAAGTTTACAAACCCACTTCTTTACAGAAAAACGTTTCTCTGCTTTCAGTGGTCATATATTTAAACTACTTGGTGTGTCCTGAAGTGCAGAGACCATGCTGTTAATGCCTATATTTGTGCATATAAATCTCTAATCTGTCAATCCAGTTCCCCATGAATAGTCTATTTAGGTTGGGTTTAAAGCAGTGGGAAGTCGACCTACATGAGAGAGTTCTCTTGTAAAATGACCAGAGGTCAGTGTTATTATCTCTGTAGGCTACCAATGGTGCATTTGTTCCACCCTGTGTATGAGTCATTCATTTATAATAAGCTCCACTGCGCTTTGAAAGTGCTGGGAGGGATGAGTACAGAAGCTTATCTTCTGTCAATTGGCTGAAACGTAAGACAACTCAAAGAAGAGATGTCCTCAGTATTTAACTGTTCAACTAGAAGATGATTAACTTTTTTATAAATAAATTAGAGACCTTACACTCAAATCTCAGTAAAAGTATTCTATAATCACACCACACTTTCTATTCAAAGTGCCACTTTGTTATATACTTCCTTCACTTTTGAAGTTCTCATTGTTCATAAATACCTACTGAAGATGTGTACCATCCATAGCAACTTCCCATTAAAAGTGAGACTAGTTAGAAAAGCTACTTTAAATAAAGTACAACCATATTATCAAGATGTGATTCGATATCCCAGTGTTCATCTTTCATACATGAAAATCTAAAATAAATTAAATTAAAAGAAACCAAATAAAACAAGCTCAATACTCAATTGAAAGTAAACTACCTACAGATTTGGAGTCCTATTTTCCAGAGACCCTAAAGAAGTTAGATATAAAACCCTTATATGGTTGGAACAGAGTGGAACATTTCTGTTTTATAGGTTTCTTGAGGGAGTGAGAGAGGAAGGTGAAAAGAAAACACAATAAACCAAAACTGCTTCAGATTCCTGCAATCACTGACATTTGCAAACAGCTGTGGGATTCATGCAAAAAAAAAAGTATTCTACTCAACATATCCGTACAATATATTTACATACTACCTGAATTCACAGATATTTATAAATTATAATATAGAAACGCTATTTAAATGCTTCAGACACTTTTTCTTATGAAGCACTCTTGTCAGTCTTGGAATCCCTTAGACAGCTGCTGTTATTTTTTCCTAACTTACTCCATGTCCCTGAGGTCTGTCTTAAAAATCCTGTTCACCTGTTCTCTTTATAAGATGTGGCATTTTTAGATGGTAGGCCATAGAAATAAAGAGTTAGTTAAGGCTTTCTTAATACAAGAGACAGAGGTGTCAAGACAGATATATTTCTGTGGCATTGTCTTGAAAAGATACAGAACAATACAACTTGGCAGCCTGACAATTCTTCCAGGCTTTGTTTACTGTTCTTGCAACATTCACAGTGTATGAGATCACCGATCGGACAAGGTCAGAATATCATGCTATCCAAATGCTGGATAAAATATAGCAGAGAGCCTGCAAAGTGAATGCCATACATCATTACAGAGGAGCTCAGATTACTGTAGGCACACAGCACCATGCATCAGTAGTGCTTGGATTTGATACAACATTTAGTGCTTTGACAGACAACACCAAAATAACATATATAATTTATTTAAATAAGAGAATATTTTTACTCCCTTTCACAATATTCTGAAGCCACAAGCAGAAAGTGTAAATTTTTTTTTAGTGTAACTGCAGATATTACAAAAATGATTTTCTTTTCCATTGCACGATAAAACATTTCCAAAACCTATTCATATCCTTCCCAAGTTATACAATGTCTACTTTCAATTCAAGTACCAAATGTGGAGCCATTTGCAAAGCTGAAACAGTAGAATACAAACAAGAGGTGGTAAGGTCAAAATAGACCTGACATCTTTACAGGCCTGTCTTCTCACTGACAGATTTCCCGAAACACACTGTGCTTCTTGTTAAGCAAATGTCACAAGTTTCTTTATTGTCTTCTACCAAGGTGTTAAACAGCTCTGTAGCGTTTGATAACCTGTCATCACCCAACAAATGTGAGCAATAAAGAAAAAATGCAACTAGCTTACCATGACAGCACTAAAAAAAACATACTCAGAAGCTTTTCCCTAAATACATTATTTGATACAACTGCAATAAAAAGTACAACTGCATTGAGTATTTCAGCCTCTTCCCAGAAAAAAAAGGCAAAACCTAAACTGTGATGTACTTAAAATGTCACTCTGAACTAACAGATCAATCAAGTGAGTTTCTGTGCAAACACAAAACACACTTGCCATGCATGCATCTGACTAAATGGCACTGATCTACCCACAAAATTGTAACTACTCATAGAGGAAAAAATTTCAAAATATTACAAGATCTTCTTTCTTTTGTTACTTCCACAGTGAACAACTCCATTTTTTTTAATAAAATACAAGTTAGTGAAGTAAAACCACAGCTCACTTTCTATCAAGGGGAAGATTTTGTAGGCAGATATCAGAGGTGCAACAAGCCTCCACTAGAAGGATCTTGCTGGCAGGGCAGGAATGACTCCTGCTATTTGCAGCAAAAGTGTGGGTATCTGACCAGCCCACTCCACTATGCTGCCTGCACTACCCTCTTTCTATTTCTTTCACAGAATACTACCAATATCTTTAACATTTTTATATGATCTGCCAAACCCAGAAGTTTAAATAGCAATTAAATGCATTATATACTTCACAAACACTTTAAAAACAGGTTTACATCTGACAATTTTTCTACCACTGAAGCAGTAAAAAGGAGAAAAATGAGCTGACTTTCTAATTAATTCAATCTTCTGTACTAGTGATTAAAAACATCCATGTATATAAATAATGTTTGCAAACCTATTTAGCTGATGTTGTTGTTTGGATTTAAAAAAATTAAAAGTACATCTTTAAAGAACGGCATATAGATACACCCACTTCCTTATAATAACTACTTTCAAGTGTACTATCAAAAGAATTTGCATAATGTTGGACTGAGGAATAATGAGGGCAAATAAGCCTTTCCCTGAAGATGATGATGACCTACTTACTTGCCATTTAAGGAATTAAATTCTTCTTTCTGAAATACTTTCAAACCCTTCTTAAACCTAGGAAACATGAAAATCAGATGATTCCCCCACAGTCAGGTATTATATTGAAAGAAGTACATATTTTGGTTCTATACACCACTGTTATCCTTTAACAAAAATTGTATTTCCACACAATAAAGCTACGGAAGAGACAGAAATTAAAAGGAAAATACAAGGCATGACAGCTACCAACCAAATCTCTTCTTTTTTTAAACATTAATTTGTTATTCAAATGCATTATGTAACTATAGATTAATTTTAAAATATTCAGTTACGAAACCAAAAGATTTATTAATCTTTTGAAGAAAATGAGTGATTTAAAGGTGATTATTTTCTGCATAATCACGCCAGCAAAAAACTTTGGAAGCAATTATCACTGGAGTTGTGTAGGATGATGCAAAGTGGAAGGTAACTTCACATGAGGAAACTGTCCAGCAGGAACAGCTGAACCCTAAAGAAACACAACAGCTCTGTCACATAGATACCTTCAGTGACAAATAAAGGTAGGAAGAACCCTAAATAATATATGGCAGAACAGATCTCCAGTAGAAAGATGTTGGATGTTTTCTCTGAGTCGACAGCAGCTCCTTAAGAGGTATGTGCTGATCTTCCAAGATGGCAAAGACAGGTTTGGTGATGTTTTCATTGATTTAAATAGTAACTCATCAGTTCTCATTGCCTTTGTGCTTCTTTACAGCTACAATTCCTAACCTTCAATAAAATCTCACCCAAAACACCTCCAGTTCCCTCCCTTGCTTATAGTCCTTTAGAAGTTTTATACCTGCCATCTGGTGAGTGAATAATAATACCCTCAGATACAATATAGTCCAGACCTAAACAAAAATTAACAACTGTAGCCAGACTGATGTCATCCTGCTGCATCTGACCATACCTCCCATGAGCACTCCTGCCACCCAGAAGCAAGCATGGTTAACTATCCTAACAACAGCTGCATGGACCAGGATGGGTACACATTTAGGGCTCTGCATTGCATTCTTAGGAAATATTGAGAGAATTACAGATATTAGGAAAAGCAACAGAACAGAACCCATGCGATGTTAAAGCCTGAATCAAGTTGAAAATGATGATAAACTTTCAACTGTCATTTAACCAGTATCTTTATTGTTTACTAGGGCTAAGAGAGTTCATATTTAGGTAAAACAAAAAAAAAAAGTCTATTTCCCTCATGAAAGAGTTCAAAATTCAGTTACCAGCAATATAGCTAAAATTCTTACATAAATCATAAACCTGGAAATATTTCATCCCTAATGTGAAACTGCTTTAAAAATCGATTTTGCATTCCTAACTCTGGAAAATTCCTACTGTCTTCAGAAGGCACAGTTCAAATCCCAAGTGCTATAACTTATTTTTTTCTTCCTGTTCACATCCTGATTTATTGCAGATATTTATATTCAATATATTTTGGATATAGCAATATCATTTCTGTTAGGAAAAAACACAGGCACCTGTTTATTTGTTTTCTTTATCCAAAGTCAGAGATCGAAAACTCTGACATTTGTTGGATTCCACAGATCTCACATTTTAAAGCAAACACAATGACAGATATTCTGGGGTAAAGAAGCTTGTTCATAATTCCATATCGAGGTTCACACTCCAAAGAAAACATCCCTTTCCAGAATTAATTATGGCAATGTTTTCATTCCTAAATGTGTAAGTTGAAAACACTTTCCTGAAAGAGGAAATCCTTTTTATGCGACTGTGCACCAGTATCAAAATAGTATAACACTGAACAGTTATCCTTTGTTTTCTTTCATTTCAGTGCAATGGATCCTGCTGATATTCCTGCACAGGGTAATTCCTCAGGCTGAACAGGAACCCAGAACACCTCTTCACATTTCCCATTCACATTAAATATATAAGGCATCATTGAAGAAATATGGCTATGATTTTCCCCTTCAATTTACACCCCATGTAATTGTTCACTTGTATAACACAAGGATGCAAAGCAATTTTAAATCAGATGGCAGGAAATACTCAATTGCAAATACATAAGTGACTTCAGAAGGGTTATGGTATCAGAAAAAAGACCTGAGTGTTTTCCTGTCACTATCTCAATTTTGTGCATTTGCATCTGTAGTTCAATGTATCCTCTGGGTGTTTAAATTCTTTAAGCCATTGAAATATTTTTTAAAAATTGATTTGATAAGATCAGAATGTATGTTTGTAATCCATATACCAAGTGTGATCATTACAGAAGAACTGTCAAAACCAGTTACCTTTTAGATCCATTAACCTGAGACTATATAAAAAACAGACTTTAAGCAGAACTTTCTAAGGAAATTCAATGAGGAGATTTACTTAAAATCCCTGGCACAAACACAGTTCTTCAACACTGTACTATCTTAGAAACAGTATTGTCTGTTGTGCATAGAGTTATTCTAATATACAGAAAGTGCGAAAAGGCAATTAAGTCTTTAATGTCTCATTAAATATCACACTTAAGTGTTACAAAACAAGACCTCCCACTTCTGTTTCAGGACAGATCACGCCTGTATGGTCAGATAGCTTCCCATTTCTTTGCAGCCACTCAGAACTAGAAATTAGTCATAGCTCCAACATCCAGCTCAATGCTTTCCTTACAATTCAATGAGTATGTGGAGAAAAGGGTGCTTACATCCTTGTCTGTTTGCCTCAAAGACAGTTATCATCCTTATCTAACTATGTTTTTATATCTCCTTCAGTATTATGTTAATGGAGAAACTCCAAGGTAGGTCACTTAAAAAGCACAATCTTGCCTTATGGATGGATATAAAGCTTGTTTAAAGTCAGCATCCCTTACTTCAGTGGGTTTTTGAATAATGTCCTGGGTCTAGTCAAGCAAAACTCCTTTTAAAGTCAAGGCTGAGATACAGACGTGCATCTGGTTTTCAGGCACTGTCCCTTTACAGTGGCCTGGATATGTTTTATTACTACATTAAAGGTCAAAGAAAGTACATTTTGTCTTTGTCACTTAACTAAAGCTATATTCGATCTAACTCTGCAGTTGACTCCCACAATGGGAGAAAAGGACCATACATTTAAACAGATATTACTCACTGTTTTGCACAAGGAATTATGTTAATGAAACATAATTTAATAAGATAAAATTAAGATTCTGATCTCAATTGCAAAGTTATAAATTTTGTACAGAATTCTGATTCTTATGAATTATTAAAATTCCCAAATGGGAATTCATGCAGCTGAGCTTAGGGAACTAAGATTCTACTGGGGAAATCAAAATCTCAGATAACTGCACTTTCATGTTTTACATTACCCTCTGCATACTGAGTGCAAAGTTGTTGAAAGGTCAGAAAAAAATATGTGCAAGCTTTGAGAAAAGTGAGTGATGGGTGACCTGGGAGAACTCAAGGATTTAAAAGGATAAATCCTTTGCTTGCTTTCAAGTAAATTTACTTACAATTTTTCTTAGTCTTAGTAGTACTGTCTGCCTTTACTGTCTGACCCATGTTGCTCCAGTGATGATCAGCCTTCTGCTAGATGTTTCTTAATCAATTACTTTCTAGATGACAAAAATTTACAGTTGATTAGGCCACATAGCTCCATTGCTATTTCAAAGTTTCTAGGAAGGGATTATTTTTGTGCTCAAATACCTCTAAATAAAGGGTTCTGCAGTCTGAATATCCCTGGATTCTGAAGTGTGTTCACTGAGGCAGATAAAGCTAAGTTAAAGAAGCATTTAGTGCTTCAGCATGCCAGCTTCAATAAATATCTGTCGGGTATGTATGCCTATGTGCACACCCATGCACTCATTTCTCCCTTTAGCTGTAGTGTATGTCTGTATATGGTGTAGAGTATGCAGACTTCAGGTCTAAAGCCAGCATTTGCATTTTTGAGAGCGGAGTTGAGACTGCTATGCTATTATCCCCAAAGCTAGTGTTGGCACAATTCAGTCATTAATGACAATTCTGTGTCCCTTCTCTGTGAAAGAGGGCTACTTAATCTTTGTCTGGTTATGCTCAGCATTAGCTCAGCTTCTCTGTATGCAGTAGTTAGCATCTCAAACAGCACAGTGATCAGATTTGCTTACCTCTGTAAGCAAGCAGACCAGACAACACTAGCCACAAAAGCAAGCTTCAAAGAGCCAAACTTGTCTGTAAACCTGCAATGAAGATTAATGAGCAATGCTGCAGAATTATGCTTCAGTGAGAACCTAGGGCACAGGGACAGCCAGTCAGTATTTATACAGCCATTATATTTCCTTTCCTTGCAACCCATCATAAGGGCTTTAGCAGTGGTGATAATTGTTTAGCAAAAGAAAAATGATCACACAAAGTGGCCACAAGAATGATCAGAGGGATGAAACACCTCGCCTATGATGAAAGGTTGACAAAAGTTGGGGTTGTTTAGCCTGGAGAAGGCTCAAGCAAGACCTTATTGTGGTCTTTCAGCACTTAAAGAGAGCTTTTTAGTAGATTCTGTAGTGATAAGACAAGAAGCAACAGTTTTAAACTGTAAGAGGGTAGA